>JAOVVB010000028.1:9425351-9438514 GCA_028570985.1 Heterobranchus longifilis | reverse complement strand
ATCTACTCATGCAGGTAAATTAAAATCCAGTCGCAACACTTTGTGGATGATACCTGATAAAATCACACTACACTACAATGCCCGTGTGTGTGTGTGTGTGTGTGTGTATGTGTTTGTGTAGATGCCAGAGGAGGAGGCATTCTGCGTGTTTGTGCGCCTGATGCAGGAGTACAGACTCCGAGAGCTCTTTAAACCGAGCATGGCAGAGCTGGGTCTCTGCATATACCAGTTTGAATATCTGCTGCAGGTAAGAGACTCTTGCATATGATAAGATAATTAAATATAAACACGAAACGGTTCTTAGTGAATGAGTAAGGTGGGAAGGAAAGAAGGAAGGAAGGAAAATCAAGAACGAGAGAGAAATTGGTCATCTGAGAAGTGGAATGTGAGAAGAGCAGACCATGAGGGAGCAATGGAGAATGGGAATAAAAAAGACAAACAGAAGAAGAAAAGTATGAATGTGTTTGCAGCTCATACAGGTCAAAATGCAGTGTAAGATAATATGAAACTGGTAATACCCTGGATTGTGTATTGCGGCATGGCGGCTTAGTGGTTAGCACTGTCACCTTGCACCTCAAGGGGCCGGGTTCGATTCCCGCCTCGGGGTCTATCTGCGTGGAGTTTACATGTTCTCCTCCGTGCTTGGTGGGTTTCCTCCGGGGTACTCCGGTTTCCTCCCACAGTCCAAAGACATCCCGATTAGGTTAATTGGCATTCCCAAATTGCCCTCAGTGTGTAAATGCGCGTGTGAAGTGTTGACCGGAGGCCGAATCACTGTCATAAAATAAAAATAAATACAATGGTACACCCCATTGGTGTCCACAGTCCATAGCTGGTCTACAGAGGTTCCTAAGTCGATGGATGGATGGAAGTCTCACATTACCAAAACCCAGTTCACTGCTTATGGAAACTCTAATGCAGTTTACTGAACGTATTGAATGAGAATACAGTATAGTATATATGCTCGTATATAAGCTGTTTACTTACACACAGCGCTGTACCAAAATTAGCCCTTAAAGTTATTACAGTATATCTATTTGTATGACTTTAATATCTACAAGATAACAAGGCTTACTGACAATAAAACAATAAAGGAATAAATTATTTATGTAATAAATACATTTCTGGCTTTATCAGACTGTCATTTGAACATTTCCACAGTGCACAGCCATGTTTTTATGTGAGTTAAGCATCACTTCCTAGATGGTCATGGTTGGTTGGGTCACAATACATAACAAAATTCTACGTCGGTACTTTGTGATCTTGTGCATACCTATCTGTTGACGTGACTACATGTAACTCAGACTGAAAGTGATCCGTAAATATTACCAGGTCTGACGTAATACCATTCATTATTTCCCTTTTTATGGGAAAGTGACCAGGGTGCTCATTCAGACATGATGGAGAACAGGCCTGAAAAGGGGCTGAAAAGTTTTTAAATGATTTAAAATGTTTTTTTTTCTAATGCTGTTCAGCCACTAGGTGGCAGCAGATATTCAATTCAACTGAACATTGGGTTCCTTATATAAATTTTTCTTGCCATTTGTCGTTTTTTTTTTTTTTTTTTTTCCCTTATCTCACCTTTGTCTCTTTTTTATTTTTGAACACAGGAGCAGCTGCCGGAGTTGAACGTTCATTTCCGCTCGCAGAGTTTCCACACCTCCATGTACGCTTCATCGTGGTTCCTCACACTCTTCCTCACCTTCCTGCCTCTGCCCATCGCCACACGTATTTTCGATATCTTCATGTATGAGGTATGGGTTCACTCTGCGTACGTGTGGTAAAAGAATGTGTGTGAAGGGTTAAGTCTGTGTCTGTGCGGTAATGGAGAGAGTGTGTGTGAGTGAGCTGGAACCTGTTGCACAAATACAGCTGTAAAGGTGTGTGTGTGTGTGGTTTGCTTTTGCCCGAGAGTTTGAGTAAATGTGAGTGAAGTGTGATTAAATTAATATTTATATGTGTCTTTACATGTTCGCCCTTTAAATCACACGTTTTTTGTTTTTTTCTCAGGGTCTAGAGATTATATTCCGAGTAGGAATGGCCATTTTACAGTACAACCAAACCGACCTCATACAGCTGGACATGGAGGGCATGTCACAGGTTAGAGAACAACATTGCTTCTTGTATCTCTCTCTCTTTGGCACACACTGTCTGTTTTCACCTAAGGTGCTGCAAGAATTTGCACATTTAAAAACACATTACATCGTGTCTCAGCAGCATCGTTATTGATGTTCTATACTATGAACTGTGAAAGCTGCACGGACTTGTATTATTGTATTTTTTTTTTAAAGCGATAGCTTTGGCTCTACAATCACTTATGACCACATCATCAATAGGTCAAGGTTCAACAATCAACAGTGCTCATGCTACACTGAGATGCTTATTGAGGAGCAAAGGCCTAACAACAAAACTGCTATCTAAGGGCGTTGTGATCTCGTATGACGATGCACATCTGCACACTTCTGCCCACACTGTTGACACACTTTTTTAAGGCGTTAACGCATCCTCCCTATAGCCCTGATCTCACCCCATCTGACTTTCACCTGTTAAGTCCCCTGAAAGCTGATCCCTATCAGGATGAAGATTCACTTCTGATGAAGTATTGAAGGCAGCAGTGCTTTCATGGCTCGCCTAAAACATTTGTTTAACAAGGGAATACGAATGTTGTTGACGGATGGGAAAAGTGTATTGAAAAGCATGGGGTTTATGTCGAAAAATTATGTATTTGTCATTTTCTTAAAAGACTCACCCTCGTATGTATAGCAATGATTTGGCTGCAGTATGTGCATGGAGTTTCCATGTTCTCCACACGCTTAGTGGGTTACACCCCCCCGTGTGTGAATGAGTGTGTGTGTGTGTGTGTGTGTGTGTGTGTGTGTGTGTGCACCATCCGATGGATTGGCACCTCATCCAGGGTGTACCCCGCCTCGTGCATAAGTCTCCTGGGATAGGCTCCAGGCCCCCGATATAAAGGGGTATAGACTATGAGTGACTGAGTGAATAATTCCCAAAAAAAACCCAAAAAACACAACGTTTAAATGTGTAAATAGTATAATAATGAAAGTATAAAAGTGCATTCCTATTAGAAAGTCACATCACTTATTTTACCATCTAAGTGGGACTTGAATTTTGAACTTGAAATTGCTTAGTTTTAAAGGTTTAAACGAGCGTAAACAAACTGTTTACAGTTTACAGGTGTCGCCGGGCCCGACATTCGTCTCTGCTCTGGAGAATCTTGTGTCAAGTTCTCGTCTGAAACGCAACTGTTAAGATTACACCGACTCGCAAGCACTGACTCCCAGCAACACTCTTGACTAAACACACTCTAAGACATACTGTCAGGGTGCTTTCTTTCGAGAAGCTCATGCTGTGTGTGCGTGCCATATGCATATATGTGTGTGTGAGTGTGAACGCGCTGTGGTAAGCCATTTCACTTCGACACAGTGTTCAGAGCAACGTTGTATTGCCACACATCGAACGATGGAGTTTGTTTTTTTCCCAGACATAAATTCTAATATTTCACTGTGCAACGTCAAATCTGGGAACAAAAGTAAACATTGCGGCGAAAAGACGCGTTCCGAGTCGACATGTTTTTTTTTGTTTTTTTTTCATGATCGCTGTAATCAATAATGTTGAGGCATCTGTGCAGCCCTAAGGCTTTTACACAACGGATCCACGAATGAGGAATTAGTATCAGTTAACGGACATTATGGATACATTAGGGCCAGATGTTTTGTTTATTGCTGTAGTTGAGATGTGAAGAAGTGTCAGTCTACACTGCTCTGAAGCTCACTGTCATTTAAAAAAAAAAAGGAAGTTGGAGTCTTTTGTGTGCGTGTGTGTGTGCACACATTATTTTAGGGGTGGTTTTATATTTATTATATTTAATCCATATTATCCAATATTAACCAATATAACCCAATATTATACTGTTAAAAATTTTATATTCTCTCAGATTTTACTAAAGAAAAAACATTTGATGATGCCTGCAAATGCAAGCTTTCAGCTTTAATCTAAAGCTGTTTACATCCAAATCAGTTGAACGCTGTAGGAATCACAGCACGTTTAAAATGAAGTTCCTCCCTATTGAACCCTTAAAACCCAAGCGGCACAGATCTGAGCCGGCAACACAGCATAAGTCAATGACGATTAAAAAAAAAAAGTATGTGCTTCACACTGTGCATTTGGGTCGTCAGATATGAATGTGTAAGATAAAACATTATCATTACTTTTATCATGTGCAAATTTAACCACTACCAGAATATGAGTAGTAATCTCCATGTCAAAATCACAAAAATGCAGAATCCTTAAAAGGAGCAATTTTTCCCCTTATTTTGATCATAGAAACAACCGAAAACCATTAAAACATGTGATCTGTTTCTTTGCCATTGTGACCCATTTTTTTTTTCCTTTAGCTCAGTCAGGTTTGTTTAGTTGGTTAAAATGCCTAGGTTGTGTAAAAAAAAAAAAAATTAAAAAAAAGAGTACGTTGCTTTACATTGCACAATCCTGAACCCTATATATGTTTATAAAAAATTAAAAAAAACAGCAAAGCAAAAAATAGCTGTAAAAAATTTTAAGGGCAACAGTTAACCTTGGCACCAACTGTCAAAATAGCGACTGCAAACATTAATCACTTATTTGACAAATCACATCTTCACATTGTACATCTGGTAAGATTCCATATTTCCATGGGGACATTCAAATTGAAGTAAAAATCTAAAGTAAATCGCAGTATCATTTATATGTATGCATGTATGTTGCTTTGTCAAGATCAAGTTTTACGTTCAGGTTCTCGCCCTCCGAATGCCCACAGACATGTGTATGTGTGTCACAAGCTCCTATATACACAGTGGAACCTTGGATCACGAGCATAATTTGTTCTGGAAGCGGGCTCGTGTTCCAAAACACTCATAAACCAAATCGAATTTTCACATAAGAAATAATGGAAACTCAAATTATTTATTCCCCAGCCCCCCCCCAAAAAATACATAAAAATAATTAACACAAAATATAAAGTACACACACAAGCATACAGACACAATATAAAAGATGTTTTACGCACACACACATGGTCACAGTGTTGTAGTAAACAGTACACGTGTGCACGGATGTTGATTATATCAGTAAGAGACTGATATAGTATAGTATAGTGACGCACTAAGACCCAGCAGGGGAAACGATTACCCACAATTTCGCAGCGCAAAAGAGAGAAAAACCGTTGGCTCAGTTGTGATCACATGACGCTCGGCATCAAAACAAGAAGTGCATGCGCGATACATGATACTCGGTACTCGTAAACCAAGACTTGTTCGTTTTTCAAGTCAGAATTTATTAAAAATCTTTGCTCGTCTTGCAGAGCGCTCGCAAACTGAGTTACTCGAAATCCGAGGTTCCAATGTATAGGATCTAGAAATGAACAGTCATGTGACATGATATGAGACTAGAGAAGTCAGTTCAATAATTAATAAAACCTTTATTCACATTAAAATCATATCATAGCAGATTAACACAATTGTAAACAATGTACATAATGATATATTGAAGTTGTTAAAGTTTTTACACAGAACTGTAAGCCACCTTTGCCAAGAACTCACAACCCCCGTACCATGATAGAGCCTGGCTTTTGGGTTTGTTCCTGTTAACAGTCTGTATGGATGTTTTTGTATTTGGTCAAGAGCACACGGCGTCCATTCCTTCCAAATTGCTTTCAATTATTATTGAAAGCAATTTGGAGCACTCTGATAAGCACATTGATAAGCACTCTTATTTCAATTATGAAATCTTATGCACATGTTGTTACGATATTGGATTTATTTGTTTTTTGTGTGTCTGGATATGTACAGTATCTGGATTTTGTCTCTGCTATGTCTCTGCTGGTGGTGGGATATGGGTGTGTCTTCCCTTGTTGTTTCAGGTCCCACCCTCTTCAGTGTGCCATTACCTGAAATCTATTGGTAGCTGCCCTGCCTATCGTTTGTTGGTCCAGCCTCCTGCCTGAGAATTGGGTACCTAGGAGACCCAGAGGCCTAGTTAAGGCCTTCAGACCACAGTGCTACAGACCATGTTTTGCTTACTGTTTATCCCATAATTGATTCCAAATGTTATTCTGTGTATGACCCCCCTTTTGATAATTGCTTGGTTTTTGTTTGTCTATTACGTATTACTATTGAAAAGAGATACAATCTAATACATCTGTTTATGACTTTTGTTACGTTTACAACAGTTATAGCTTGTATATTATCAAAAAGCTCTTCATGGCATAAAACAGATCAATATATCTCTTTGAGTTATCTCTAAATTATAGAAAAAAACTATTTACAGAAGACAGGGGATGTATAGACAATACCTAATCATAAAACACAGATTCTAAATAAAAAAAAAAATGGTTCAATACGGGTTATATACTCAATCCACTTAGACCAGAGATCGACAAACAAATCTATTTGGTTATTTATACAAAAAGTAATTTTCTTCATTATAAACACATTTTTTTACAACATCAGTCCTGTATTTGTGGGGGATTAGGTTTGTACCAGCATCTAGTTATAGCTTTTTTACTTGAAGCAAGACTTATTCTATACATTGTACATGTATTTGTTTTTCCTCTTCCAGGAAACCATTGACACTGTGCCCATATAAAGTACCTTAAAACTGAAATTGTGTTTAAAATAATTTCCAATACCTTATTGTAGGCCTATATCTTTTCAAAAACATCTAATTTTAGGACATCCCCAAAATATGTGAAAATGGTTCGCATCCTGTGAGACCACAATGTCTCCAACAATTTGAGTTGCCTTGAATTTTTTTTTTCTGTTTTGGGGTATAGTATTTCTCCAGCAAAATTCTCTCCAATAAGGAGAACGGAAGGTTGCCCATTGTTGTTTACATATATTTTCCCAGTCCTCGGTTGAGAAGATAATCCCACTCTCTGACAAAAATGTTGCCGGAGCTGGAGGCATCTGTAAAAGTCTTTGGATTCCAAACTAAAATTTTCTTTTAGAGAGTTAAAATCTAATAACTGTCCTTTATCCATGATTGAGCAATAAGCAGTGATCCCTTTCTTAGCCCATATTTTAAAACGCATATCTAATGTATTTGGTTTAAAATCAGAATCATATGATGGCCATTTCAATACATTTACAGAATCATTTAGATTATAGTCCTTAATAATCTCAAACCAATTTTTAAGTGTTACCCTAATCCATTGATTTTCTTTCTTATTTTTAATTAAATGATCATCTACGATGCTAGCTTGAATAGGGCTCCTGTCAAACCAACCAATCTCTATATCCTTTAACCTTGCTTGATATTCTGGGTTGCACCAACAAACTATTATTCTTAACTGTGCTGTCCAAAAATATCTTTGTAAACATGGGAGAGCAACCCCTCCTTTATCTTTACTCAGTTGAAGGGTTTTAAATTAAATGTTTTTTTTTTTTTTGCCATATGAATCTGGAGATCAGTTTATCCCATTCTGAAAATAGTTTTTTGGGCAAGGGAACAGGCGAAGACTGAAATAGATAGAGCAGTCTTGGAAGTATGTTTTGCTTGACTGAATCTAATCTAGATCTCATGCTAAAAAATGGTAAAAGATTCCATCTTGCAATGTCAAGATTTATTTTTTTATTAATAGGACCATAATTAAGCGTTTCTAAATTGTTCATATCCTTGGGGATATTTATTCCTAAGTATTTAATAAATGTTAGATCCCATTTTAGGAAGTAATCTTTTTTCATTTTGTTTAAAGGTCAGTACCTGAGTTTTTAAAATATTTAATTTAAATCCTGAGAAAGAGCTAAATGTTTTTAAAGTTTCCATGAACTCTATCAATGACTCAGTTGGATCTTTTAGATGTCGTCAGCAAATAGTGCTATTTTATGTTCATCACCTTTGATGTTAATACCTTTTTTTTAATATCATTTTGCCTGATCCATTGCCCCAGGGGTTCAATAAACAATGCGAAGAGCAGAGGAGAGAGAGGGCACCCCTGTCTGGTACCCCTCTCAAGTGCAATGCTCCTCGATAAATTACCATTTATTTTAATTCTCGTGGTGGGGTATGAGTATATATTTTGAACTACTTTTATAAATTTCTCATGAAAATTTAATTTGGCAAGAATGCCCTTAAGGAAAAGCCAATTGACAGTCAAAAGCCTCCTCCGCATCAAGGCTTAGGAGAACAGTTTGTAATTTAGAGTCTTGAATATGATTGATAATTTGGAGAGTCCTTCTGATGTTGCCTACCCCTAATAAAACCAGTCTGGTCAGAATTAATTAGTTCCGGCATTATCAATTCTAATCTTTGGATTTTATGTTTTTTAATTAAACTTGGCTAGAAGATAGCTTCAGTGCAACAGTCCTTAATGAAAGAGCCCCTCCTAACTTTACATTCATGAGTGTCTGCAGAACTGTTAGGAGAGGTGGAGGTATAGCTGCTCTATTTAAAGATGGTTATCAATGCAAGCAAGTGTCATTTGGTCAGTATTTGTCTTTCGAATATCTAGGGATTTTGATGAAAGGTGCTCCACGTATTCTGTTCATTATTATTTACAGACCTCCTACATACTCTCCAGAGTTCACAGAACTGCTATCAATGATTTCCTCAGAGTTTGACTGTTTTGCTATAATATAATACTTTAATATTCATATTGATAATGCAGAAATCAATACTACAAAAGAAATGTTAAGTGTTCTAAACACTTTTGACCTGATTCAGCATGTGCACGGGCCCACACATAATGATGGACACACTTTAGATTTACTCATCAGTAAGGGTCTAAACATCTCATCCATTCTTATTAAGGACGTAGCACTATCTGATCACTTCTGTATTTTCTTTGATATATTGATCTGTGTTACCACCGAATCTAGATCTGTCTTTGTCAGAAAGAGATGCATTAATGAGAATACAAGTGCATTATTTATGAAGGCTATATCTTTAACACCAAGCCTTTCTGCAGACTCTATTGATCTTCTCCTTGATTCCTTTAACTCTAAAGTTAAGAATGTTATCGATGATATTGCTCCGGAAAAGGTCCGAAAGACAGGCAGACAGAAATCACCATGGAGAAAATCACCAGCAGTTCAGAGTATAAAAAAGACAATGCCGAAATGCTGAGCAGATGTGGCGGAAGACGAAACTTGAAATTCACTATAGCATCTATAAAGACAGCCTTCATGCTTTCAATGTGGAACTAACCACAGCTAGACACACCTTCTTCTCAAACATTATAAACAGTAACTTAAACAACACATGCACTCTTTTTGCTACTGTTAAAAGACTGATAAACCCACCAAGTTAGATTCCCATTGAAATGCTTTCCGACAGGAAATGCAATGAGTTTGCTTCCTTCTTTTCTAAGAAAGTCAGTAATATTAGAAGGCCTATTAACACATCAAGTTATGCAGAGGTCAGAAAAACTCAAACACAACCTCACAACAAGGCTCAATTCTTGCACCCCTCCTGTTTAGCCTGTATATGCTCCCACTAAGTCAGATAATGAGAGAGAACCAAATTGCCTATCACAGCTATGCTGATGATACCCAGATTTATCTAGCCTTATCTCCAAATGACTACAGGGAGTCAACCCTCTGACAATGCATTTATGAAACTAACAGGTGAATGTGCCAAAATTGTCTTCAGTTAAATAAGGAGAAAACTGAGGTCAATGCATTTAAAAACAAAGATGAAGCTCTGAAGGTGAATGCATACCTTCACTCTAGGGGTCAAACAACAAAAAAATCAAGTCAAGAATCTTGGGGTGATTCTGGAGACAGACCTTAGTTTCAGTAGTCATGTCAAAGCAGTAACTAAATCAGCATACTATCATCTCAAAAACATTGCAAGAATTAGATGTTTTGTTTCCAATCAAGACTTGGAGAAACTTGTCCATGCCTTTATCACCAGCAGGGTGGATTATTGTAATGGTCTCCTCACCGGCCTTCCCAAGAAGACCATTAGACAGCTGCAGCTCATCCAGAACGCTGCTGCCAGGATTCTGACTAGAACCAGAAAATCTGAGCACATCACACCAGTCCTCAGGTCCTTACACTGGCTTCCTGTAACATTTAGGATAGATTTTAAAGTACTTTTACTTGTTTATAAATCACTTAATGGCCTAGGACCTAAATACATTACAGATATGTTCACTAAATATAACCCTAACAGACCACTCAGATCGTTAGGATCGAGTCAGTTAGAAATACCAAGGGTTCACACAAAACAAGGGGAGTCTGCCTTTAGCCATTATGCTGCCCGCAGTTGGAACCAGCTTCCAGAAGAGCTCAGATGTGCTAAAACATTAGTCACATTTAAATCTAAACTTAAAACTCATCTGTTTAGCTGTGCATTTATTGAATGAGCACTGTGTTACGTCCGTACTGACTGCACTGTATTTTAGGTTTACGTTATTTTTTTAACTGCTACTAAATCAAATTTGAAGTAGTTTTAAAAGTGTCATTACAATCTGTTTTTCTTTTTATTTTAAATCAAATTTAAATAATTGTAAAAGTTTTAGTGCTATTATTTTCTATTTCTTTTTATAATTATTTTCTTCTCTTTAATGTAAAGCACTTTTAATTACCATTTTGTATGAAATGTGCTATACAAATAAACTTGCCTTGCCTTGTCTTGCCTTTTGATTGTGCGCCCATTATTTGCAGGGTGTGACAGGATCACGTGTATACGTAAAGCATCTTTTATTTTATGTTTGTATGTGTTGCTCGTGCGGGAGTGAGTGTGTGAGTGTGCTCGCGCGGGGGTGTCTGTGTGAGTGTGCTCGCGCGGGGGTGTCTGTGTGAGTGTGCTCGCGCGGGGTGTGGGTGTGTTCGTGCTGCTCACGCAAAGGAGTGTGTGTGTGCTCGCACAGAGATGTGCGTATGTGTGTGTGCTCATGCAGGATGAGTATAGGGCCAGTGCCAGGGGTAGCTCAGTGGTTAAGGCATTGGACTACGGTTCACAAGATCTCAGGTTCAAACCCCACAACCACCAAGTTGCCACTGTTGGGCCCTTGAGCAAGACCCTTAACCCTCAACTGCTTACATGTGTAATGAGATTTAAAAAAATAATAATAATAATTAAAAAATGTAAGTCGCTCTGGATAAGAGCGTCTGCCAAATGCCTAAATGTAAAATGTGTGTGTGTGCTCACACAGGGGTGTTTATGTGTGTGTTCGCGCAGGGGTGTGTTTGGGTCCTACACAGCAGCCCATCCCCTCCTTCTTCTCTTCTCTCTCTGGTTTCAATCACTACCCATAATTCTTATTAAAGGTAATGTGCAGATTAATTTGTTTTATTTTCACTTTATATTTTGTATTAATTATTTTTAATAACTATTTTTGGGTTGTGGAATGAATCACTGGAGCTTCCATCATTTCTTATGGGGGAAATTCTCTTTGATATACAGGTGTTTTGATATACAAGCACACTTCCGGAACAAATTATGCTCGCAATCCAAAGTTCTACTGTATTAAGATAGTTATAGGGATATCACAGACAAAGGACTTTTACTTAGCTAAGACAAAAGAACAAGAATAAAACCTGATCTTTTATTTTAAGATAAACCCTGTAAGAATGTTACAAAATTAAGAACTGCAGTGAAAGAAATGACTGAATAGGCACTGTAAAAACATGGCATCAGAAGAAGGAATGCCAAAAAGATATGGTGACTTATACGTGTAAATTATATTAGTGGCAGCACCATGACACAAACCTGGGACACCAGGTTACAAAGTGGTTATTCTAACTACTATACCACAGACTGAATGACTTGTGTTCTCTTCGCTAAAGACACATTAGAGAAATGTTGCAATTTTCTTGCAAACTTCCCTTTATTTTTCATTCTTTAAAGTGGTGTGTATATGTGTGTGTGTGTGTATGTGTGTGTGTGTGTGTGCACACTCAAACATGTTTGAGCTTGGATTTGACATCAACGGGCTCTATGGACATTGTTGATTAATCTCAGGGAGTGTTGCCTCCCCCCGTCGCCCTCGGCTTGCTCATCATGGACACTAATCATTTTGATGTATACATATTCTGTTGCTTTGTGACAGTGACAATTGTTAAAAGCGCTATATAAATAAAACTGAATTAAATGTTACAGTTAATCCTGACCAAACGAAGTTCTAATTAAACTGGAAGCATTCCATGAGCACAATTCCCTCTGAATAACTCAGGAATGGAAAAAATGTCTGTATGCAAAAAGAAAGCAGAGATATACTGTTTTAAAAGTCATACAGAATTCTTTTGCACAGGTTCCTTTAAAATGAACCATGCTAATTTGTAAATATTTATCATATTTTACCATAAAAATATTAAATGTTTGGGGGAAAGTGCATCGATTGACCACTCTGGTTTTAACTGTAACAGTGCGAAAAACTAAACAAAAATGCTCTTTCTTTCCCTATGTGTGTGTGTGTGTGTGAGAGAGAGGGATAGAGAGATCTCCTCTAAGACAAATATTGCCTACAATATAAGACGTGTGTGTTATGTGATATAATAAATAACACAGAACAGTGTCTGTAACATGCTATGTACTACATGACATAAGCGTGATATATTAATCATAATGTACTTGCATCCTCAAGACACAAACCGCGGATCTTTTGCTTTCAATGCAGCTGCCCTATCCATTTCGCCACATACTATTTAAAAGAAGAAAACTCGTTTAATTTCTCATGCCCTCTCATAAGTACGACATTACTAGTTATTTATGTGAAACATGCTGATGCACCATTATTTACTGCTTCATAAACATACTGTATGTATTTTCATCAGACATTCTAAATGTTTAATATTATTTTGAAAGTATATGAGAGTGTATACAGAGTAAGATGACATCCTTGATGTAATGATGAAAATATGTAGACAATGCAGTAACTTCCAGTAGCACGATGTCTTATATGCATGAAAGGTCTCAACATTAAAGCATAGTTAATGGCTGGTACTTAGACACTGACACTGTAATTATTACGTCCAGTCACTGCTCCCCCTGGCGGGTGTCACAGTCAGGCCAGGCTCCGAAACCAATTAGACACAGCGACCTTTATCACCAGAATACTAATCACAACCACCTGAAACCAATCAGCCGGAACACATAAAGACCACACACCAAGCCTCAGTCGTCGTCCGAGCTCGTACACATGAGTGTGGACTCATCTCCTG
>JAOVVB010000028.1:9383794-9397078 GCA_028570985.1 Heterobranchus longifilis | reverse complement strand
ATTATCTAACATATATATATTTTTTTTTACATCTTCTTACAACTGTTGTAGATTTAAAATAAAAATACGTGTGTGGTTGTGTGTTTTTCGCTAAGTGTACTGTTGCTAAGGGCTTTCCAGACCCTCGCGCTCATTTCTTGACAGCTAACTGCAGGTCACCGGAAGTGACGTGTATGCGGTCGCTCAGCATTCAGCGCGAGCGTTTCCTCGCCAAGTTTCAGTTTTCTGCACGCGCGTCTGCGCTCTGATTTATTGTCGGCGAGGCGCAGCGAGCACTCACAGCTACAACTTAATCATTATTAATAATAAAAGTACAAAAGGAAACTCGCAGTACGTTTCAGCAGGTAAGTCTGAACTAACTCCACAAGTAACTCCTTAGAATAATTAAATAAGAGCTAATATAAAAGTCCACTCAGTTAACGTATAATACAATTAATTACAGTTGCGGGAAAGCAGCGTTAGACATCATAGGGGTAAGTTTTAGCACGCAAGCATAAACATGAATGTTATTTGCATACACTGTTTTTCTGCAGGTGGCTTGCATCTGCAAATTAAACCACACACACACAAAAAAATGCATATCTATTATTTTTTTTTTAATTAATTAATTTCTTTTCAATTAGATTTATATGTATTATTACTTACACTTTTTATATTTATTTTTATTTGTTTATAAATGCCTTCTGAATTATAAATTCATTTATTACTTCAAAAGTTTCAAAAGGATTTCAAATATCTATATTAGGAAATTATATATTTTAAATGCTCCACCTTTTTTCTTTTTCTTGTTTAATCAATTTTTTACTCCTTTTACACTTTGCATAAGAGATCAACAAATTAATTTCAATTAAATGATTAATATTTAAGAATAAACCATTTCCAATTTTTCCACCTGTGAGTCTTTATTTAAATATATATAAATACACAGAAATATCTTTACATTTGCACGGATGTTTCACTTACTTGTTACTGTTTAGTGCAAACCTTATGTGTTGAACATCTATTGCATGTTTTTTGTTCTTCTCATTTTAAACAGATTGTATAGTGCGTGTGGAACACAGAGCTCAAGAGGAACCAAGGAGACAGAGAGGCCAAGACAAATTGAGACTTTTTATAGGACACAGACAGCAGGTAAACACATTCCTTTTATGCAGACGTTCTTTAATAAAAAGTGAAAAGAGAACCTGCTTTAAAATGTTACCACTAAGGGCTAATATTGA
Organism: Heterobranchus longifilis; assembly: GCA_028570985.1. NCBI lineage: Eukaryota > Metazoa > Chordata > Actinopteri > Siluriformes > Clariidae > Heterobranchus > Heterobranchus longifilis. The sequence goes on along the minus strand of JAOVVB010000028.1, from coordinate 9,395,858 downwards.
TAAATTTTTATGTATAAATACAATATGGTTAAATACCAAAGCACAGCGAGAACAGTCAATTGGATAGTTTTATATACTTAGCCAGTTGATGTAGATACCGCACAGTCATTAACTGTCTTGTAGTAATCGTCTATCCCATTCCTGCAAGAACAGAGCTTAAGTGCAGAATACTTATATGTCTGAAATTAATATTTGCTCTTATTGCTACACTATTCAAAGATACTGCTTAACTGGGGGAAAATAAGAATTTACTACCAAAGTACTTTTTTATCTTAAAAATGTTTGCATCTCTAACTAAACTGTTAATACTCAACCTTAAATACTAGTTGTTTTTAAGTTCCTGAACTTCTCCAATAACCTTGATTATATTGATCAAATGTTTATTGTTCTAAGACTAAATTAAGAATTAAGTATAGAATAAATTAAGATTAAAAGGATTGACCAGAATGATTGTTCCTGTATCTGCAAATATTTGTTATTCTTGTTTGATTTCTATGTAATCTGTCTGTTAATATGTAAGTGCAAACCCAGCACAGCATTCTGCAATTCATTAAAACTGATTTTATGAGAAACATACTGTATATACAGTAAATGTAAACAAGAGCAAACAAATGTTGATGTCGTGCTTAACCTACATGTATGTGACATTTTAATGCGATCTGGTTCGGGGAAATTTTTGATTGTTCAAATCAGTGGTTATCTGTCCTCCTAATTGTTTATACAACTTTATTTTCTTATATTAATGCCAGAGAAATTTGCTGACTGAGACATATACTATAACATATGCACATTGAAATTGTACACTTACACTATTTATGAAGGGAGACATACTTTTTAGTCTCTATTAAAAACACATCCTCATGCTAATTTATTAGGTCAGCGCCTTGGAGTGAACAAAAACACACGTCGTGGATTTTAAATAAAGAAATAAATTTGCCTGTATAATGCACACAATATAAATTTTGTAGTGGAGACATTTGCACATTTGCATACAGCACTTACTGTAGAACATAGCGGAAGAAGCATACACGATATAATAAAATAGAAGCACAGCTGCAACTGCTGATAATATGTACAACCCTTAAAATGGGCTTAGTACTCCCACCTAGTGGCAAAATTTAAATTATTTTTATTGCTGGTGTTCCATTATAGTAAGTTGAGTAAGGAATTAAACACAATGTGGGTGCTGTTACATGAACCCCAGAGTTATTGCTTTTCATAAAATGGTGTATTCCTCTTATACTAGAGCATTTTGCTAATTATTGCATAAAAAAAATCTATACAAAAAAAAATCTATACAAAAAAAAAAAAAATCTGTTTACAATTTTGTTTAATGTTGTGGAACATCTGAAAGACATATCCGCAAGACGTGTCTTCTTGTTCCTTAATGTCTACTAGAAAGTGTCCTCTCGTTCTTGTTCTTAGGGCAGCTTCTCTCCTAAAATGTATTTAAAAAGAAATACAGCTTGTCAAAATCCCTTCTGAGGTTGGGACAACTTTCAAATTTCTAAAATAACAAAAAAAAAGTTTTAACCTCTGCTAAAAAAGTGACGATACTAGAGATAACTTCTAAAAATTGTAAATAAACATCTCCTTTAGAAATACACTACCATATCAACCCTTACCCACAAATCAGTTGATGATGTGAATCTGCCTTACAAGTCTATTTAAATGAATATGCAGATGATAACAATATAAACCTGATTTGGCTTGCAGTTGGAAATATTGTCAGAGCTGCTGTTATGAAAAAGTAATTAACATCCTCTAACCACTCAGTATAATTTTTATTATTATAATTTTTTTTTCCTATCAATCTTAATAGATTCCACCTTTCCTGACCAGGTTCTGTTCTGTGGACTATACATCATGCCTCGTTCGTTCCTAGTGAAAAAGCGTAGGAGGGGAAGCTCTCGATCTTCCCTTCCTACAGACTGTATGCCGTGTCTGGGAGTAACGGGCTGCACAGGAACAGGAAACAGACAAGAGCTAGAGCCAAATGTCGAGGCTTTGACTATGCAACCGGTGAAGATGTATCGCAACTGGACAACAGGCAAGTGTGGATACTGCTGTTGAGACCTACTGTAAGCTGATTTCAGTTGCAGATGTCATTAGCAGTTTAGGTTTTATGATTAAGTAAAATGAACCTCTGCTGTTGAATGCATGGTCTTATACTGTATACTGATTGATAATCATGATAACTTGCACACTATGTACAGTATGACTTTACCACGATTAGAAGACAAGTCTCTTTTTAATCTCATACACAAAGAGTTTGATTTATGATGCATGCATTGACTGCATAAAGTTACACAGCTTACAGAATTTCTCTCTTTTCTGCACAGGAATTAGAGGATTTAATGAATTCCCTTCACCGATTCCCTGGCATCACATTCAATCCAGCAACACAGAGGACAAACAGGTTGTAGGAAATGCGTTAAAGTCCAGCAGCAAAGATCGAGATTATTCAGCCATCAGCTCCTCTGAGATACACTGTCAGTTATGTGACAAGGTAAATCTAGACCCATTTCCACAGGAATTCAACAGAATAAAAGTAATGAAACGGAACTAGACAACACATTTTTATGTTGGTTAATCCATATTAATACATAGAATTTGTCTAGTATTTGCTAAAGGAGAGTGGTATTTGCTTTTTACAGCAGTGTTGGCTCAATCGGTTAAGACTGTGGGTTACTGATCGGAAGGTTTGGGGTTCAAGCCCCAGCACCATCAAATAGCCACTGTTAATCCCTTGAGCAAGGCCACTTATCCCCATCTGCTCCAGGGTTGCTGTATTCTGGCTGACCCTGTGCTCTGACCCCAGCCTATCAACTGGGATATGTGGAAAAATTATTTCACTGTGCCGTAAGGTACATGTGACAAATAATTGAATACTTAGATTTTGAGGCAGTGGTGGCTCAGGGTGTTAAGGCTCTGAGTTACTGATCGGAAGGTCGGCAGTTTGAGCCCCAGCTCCACCAGGTTGCTGCTGTTGGGCGCTTGAGCAAGGCCCTTAACCCTGTCTGTTCCAGGGGCGCTGTATAATGGCTGACCCCAGCCTACTAACAAAAGCTGGCATATTTAAATAATTTCACTGCGCAGTCATGTATAAATGACGAATAAAAGCTGTACTTCAACTTTAAAAACAGTCTGATGCTCTATATCCATCTTTTCCCTCTCTCTCTCTCTCAGAACTTTTTTTCCTTTTCTGATTTGGAGGCCCATCGTTACAAGTGTTGTGAAGGTCACAAGCCATCAGCGGACCGCATTAACAGCAGCGAAGCCGTGGCACTGCACAGAACAAAGGTTGGTATAGATTGCTAAAACCGTTATCATTTTGCATTCTGAGAAGTCATTTCATCAGTCTCGTTGTCAAATCAGAAATTGCACAAGATCGCACCAAGAAATACAAATAACATACCGTGATGAAATCAGATACTTGTAGCTTACACATTAGTTCCATATAATAGGATGTGAGCAATAGATAAACTGAGGTTTAAAAAAAAAAAAAAAAGATCTGACTCAAAAACAAGTCAACCTATAAACAACATACAATAAAACATGTTTCAATACTATCAGCACCATCAATCACAATATGAAGAGCTCTAATGTGCAATTTCATGACAGATTACTACTGAGGGACAGAACTGTAGATCTAACTGTGTGTGAACATTTCAGGAGCGAACGTTCGAGTGTAAAGTGTGTGGGAAGCTGTTCAAACGCTCGTCCACTCTCTCCACACACCTGCTGATCCACTCGAACACAAGGCCGTACCCGTGCCAGTACTGCGGCAAGAGATTCCACCAGAAATCAGACATGAAGAAACACACCTTCATTCATACGGGTAAGACCTCAGAGAGAGATTAACACACTGTTCCGTTTAAAATGAATTAAAGGGATTTTTTTTTTTTTTTAATGTCCGTCACATCCCGATACGCTAAAAGATGGCAGGAGAGCCAGTGTCAAACGCGCACACACAATGGGTGTCAAAAAGTTGTGTATATTATCAGCAAAAAGAGCACATTTTAGCCTTTTGGCCAAATATAATGTCCTGTAGATCAAAAGAACAGAAATTATAAATCATAAGGAGACCCAGAGATAGATGATAGGAAGTACATTAACATTTTTCAGTTAGACAGAAGGGTTCCAGTGAGCCACAGGAAGTTGCATGAATATTTGTCTGGACAGGGGCTATCGGAAGTATTACTTTATAATGAATGAGGAAGCACAACAAGGTTTTTTTTTTTTTTTTAATGGACATGACAGAACAAAGAGAAACTTCCACTCTCTTACATGCAACACATGTATTTAGATTCACTTCAATAATCCCTGACCTTATTTGGAACGGCTGTACACTCATTTCATGTCATTTTGTACACTGGGCACAGGCTTGCTCAAACTGCACATTTGAGGACTGAAAAAACAGCTGATCTCTTCAGCTATACTGTTTTAGTGGGCCTGTGTCCATTATAGCTTTTTACTCCTGTCCTTCGCTGACATACTTAGATCCTGAGATGGTCTTTTGCTACTTTTGTTGCCTCGAGATTCCAGCATTTCCTTTATTCTGAGAGGCTTTTCTGCTCACCATGATAGTAACGAGTGGTTATTTATGTTACTGTAGCTTTACCAGGCAGAATGTTCTAGTCCGATTGTTCTCATCACATTTCGACCCACAGAACCGTCACTCACCCAATGTTTTAGATTGAAAGTAAAATGTATTATATTTGATGCCGGAATTGTGAGTAACTGTATATTTTCTTTTTAAAGGAGAGAAGCCACATGTGTGCAGGGTGTGTGGAAAAGCCTTCAGCCAAAGCTCTAATCTAATCACACACAGCAGAAAGCACTACAGACCTTTCAGCTGAGGAGGCACACACATTCATCTTGTTCCTCAATTTTTCCTTGTAAATATATTCCACTTCAATAAATTTTTATAAAAACATTCATCAGCAGGACTTGGTTTAAAGATCAGCAAAAAAAAAAAAAAAAAAAAAATCTATGCATATATAAAATGACTGAACACACTTTTTAATCTTTATTTTGTGATAAACAGAACAGTTTTTCTAAACATACTGAGTGATAAAGACATAAAACTGGTCCATAACACCTCCAAACTCAGGACTTCACTGCTGGGGAATCTACAGTTCCTTAAAATGATAGAAAACAGTGACTTATAAAATGATATTTTGTATGCAGTATGATTAAAACAGCGCAAGAGTGACATCATTAGGAAATATCAGGTACTCACGGTTAATACAGCCTTCTACGCATGGACCTTCAGAGGGTAAACACACCTCAGTGGCACACATGAAATAGATCTGAGAAAGGTCAAAAATGCAACATTTGCTTTTTTTTATCATAACTTTCCAAACAAATAAATTTAATAATAATAATATACAATACTGTTCATATATTTATGCTGCTCAAATCATTTCACACATTTAACACCCGGCAATAAAACTACATATAAATAATCCCTGTGTAGCAGTACTATTTCTAACACATGTAACCGCTCCATCAGCTCCTCTCAAGACTGTCCAGTTTAAACTTGATTTAAAGTGGTCGGGTATTTACCTCTTCCTCCTTTATCACAGCTGGTGCCGTTTCCTTCCTAGAGTTTTCCAGGAACTGGAAAGTACTCACAGTGAATCTTCTCACATGTTTGGCCAGTTCATGTGGAGGAGTGGGAGGGGGCTCATGGGATGGTGTGATATCAAGCGGGTTTGGGCAACTATAGGAGATGTAGAAAATAGGAAAAGCAATTGTATTAGTAACTTGGCTTAGTAACAATGGCTTCAAAGCAGAAATCAAGTCAGTGAGAGTTGTACGTTTGTCTGGACCGTACCCATCATAGATGAGGACCCATGCTGAATTTGCCGAGCGAGGGTACGCAACACAGTAATGCACCAACAGCACGGCGCTGGGATCTAAAGGGTTCAGCAGACGCACTTCCAGGTAAAGAGGTTTCCCCAGTAGGGTGCGAAGTGGCCGGTGGTATTGCGGGTAGTAGCTGCTATACTGCTGGTCTAGGATTATATTTATATTAAAAAAATAAAAGGCAGTACATTAGATTTTGTAAATGTATGTTGAACTTTGCCAAAATGATCCCTCACCATAAACCTTTAAAATAATAAACTACATAAATACAGTTTTTATGCAACCAAAAAAAAAAAAACTACCCAAATGGTCTGGTAACATCTCCACATCTTTCTAAATTTCTAATGTCTCTAATTTAAGTTCCACATCTTCCCTACTAGCCTGGTTTCACTATACTATCATCCATAGTGGTCTATATTATTACACATTGGGGAAATATGATCCTCAACCTGAGACTTATTCTTACGTTATCTTGTCACCAAACATTTTTTAATTTGGCATAACAGGTTGATGCCTTTAAGCCTATTTTATCATTAAAGGAAGTACTTGGCCCCTTTTCAAATGGGGGGAAAAAGTTTTTAATCTAAACAGCAACCAGTAGTAGTTGTAGCTAATTATCAGACTCGTGTGTGTGTGTGTATATAACTAAAACGAGACATTAACAATTTAAAAATAAAATTCATAATCAGTTAATACGAAAGCCATTGATTTTAACCTGCTTGTGGTATTCTGTAAATTTCAGTCAGTTTTATGCCTTCACTCATGATAAAGTTCATTACAAACACTTCATCCTTATGAAATTTTAGACTGTAATAAATGTAGACTAGGTAATCCAATGTTTTTCAACCCTGTTCAGAATTGCATGATTCCAGCTGTAAGTGTGTGACACACTGACCTTTTGCAATCCTGAGCTGAACCCCAAACACACCCTGGGCCTGAATGGATGGGCCGAGAGATGGGCTTTTAACCAAGTAACCCACGCTCGCCACGGTACCAGGCATATACCGGCACTCAACCAGCAACCTGACAAATCAATCAAGAAAAAAATTTAACATTTGACCTGGTATTCATTTACTTATTTACTGTAGGTTTTACTGATACACAGTACAACGGACAGTACCTGAATGGCGAGTCTCTAGTTATGGTTCCGTAGTTTTGAGTGACCGAATGCAAAGTGTTTAAGATCTCCAACATATAGATCACAGTGTTACCCACTTCCTGAAAACAAATTTTCACTATAACAAATCTTTCGTATATGCCTGTCAATTACAGCAGTTATGGATTTGCCACGATGAACACTATATATCCAAACTGTCACGAAAACCCAAAACAGAAAAACTGCTAAAAACAGGTTTTGTTCCAACATAGTGGAGAGTATAGTGAAATACAATTGTACACACATATTTGCGAGTGCCACAGCCATCCAATGGGATCTTAAAGAGGGCAAAATCTGCCACCACCCTTTGAGGAGTGCAGGAGCTGTTGCCACCTGCAACCAAGAGGGCGGGTGAAAGGGGTGGCTCTGTGAGCGATGCAGGGATGGAGAAGACGAAATGGCCATCAGCTGTGCATTCTGCCAAGAAAGGAAAAACAGGTAAACATAAAAGTACTTCAAATAGTTTCTCAATCTCATGCAGCAGAAAACTCACCATCCATCGGGTAGTAGCAGGCCCGAGTAACCGGGCAGTAACAGCAACCCATCCCATGGCAATCGTCTGCCGATACAGAGCCTGTCCCACAAGATAACTGCTGTTCAAATGGCAGATTGCATTCTACAAGACATGAGTAATGACTGTCATTTTTGTGTTGTTGCATCTGGTGCAACTCCAGCAACAAAGAAGTGCACTAAATTTGAACTAAAATGCAAAACAGTAATCAGATAAAACAAAACAGCAAAATCAGAAGTATGACAGCAAAACCAAAACACACACAAAAAAAGCTTTATAGACAAACACACTACCTAAAAGGTATGTCTTTCATAAAAATTACATTGTCACTGACTGGCCACGGCACATGACCATTACATTAACAATCATTTTTAAATTAGCCCAGAAAAAACAAAGCATTTAATTCATTGTTACTTGTGGTGTTCTAGGTATTCCTTATTCTGAATAACTTGGCTCCCTATTAGTGCTGTGCAAAATTTACAATGTTTTTAACATGTCATGAATCCCAGTAATGATAAAAAATATAAGCATCAGCAAGTTCATTTAACTGTAAACATCCTGTAACTCCGCCCCTCTCAGACTGACACAGGATGTTGCTGCATATATAGCAATGTTTTAAATGATACCCACGGTTTAAGTTATACCAACAATCCTCAAACTGGCATAAAAAAAGTGACCACTTCAGATGTCATACCATAGCTCATGGGAACCTGGCACGACATGAAGGCCTCAACTCTACGACCGTCCGCTGTCTGATACTTCAATATAATTCGGTACTGTCCATCCTTTGAATAGTATTTAAAAAAATACAAAACAAAACATTGTTTACTAAGATAAGCAAATGTATAATCAGATTATTTACCTCAATATGGATTTGTATTGTTTAACAAACCTGATGAGCCATATGACAGGATGTGTAGGGCAGGAGAATATTAATAACACCATTTGGTTTCTTTTTTATCAAGTATCCACAGTGATGTGGGGCGTCATCTAATAGCACAGCCTTTATACTCCCATTAATGCCAAAAGTGGGAGCTGAAAAGAAAAAAACTTTTGATTGAAATTACATAATTAAATCCATTTAGCAGTAGGAAAATGGTTACGATCACACAAGAAGTTTACCTCCAAGATAATATGGAGAAACTTGTAATGGGTGTCTTTTTGAATTAAAGACTCACATTGAACTGTCAGGTCTGTGAGTGGTCCAGGAGGTAAAATGACGATCATATCTTTTGAGTGGCACAAAACTTGTGGTTGATGCATCTGAGAAGCTTGGGGTGTGCTTTGTGATGGCCATGCGCGCTTGGGTGGCTTTGTGGTTTTGGATTGCTGGAAAGCCATGGATGATGGTTTGGGGGGGTACAAAGATGTGAAAATTGGTTTTATGGAGTGTAGATCAGATTCTCTAGGCTTTGATGGTTTGGAGTATGGGTCAGAGAGGCTTGGAGGAAGGTAGGGGGATGGGAAGGGTCGGACCTCAGGCTTAGGTGGTTGAGAACGTGTGGAAATGGGTTTGGGAATGAGGCTGGCTGCTGTTGCAGACGACTCTTTTATAGTAGGAGAAGGTGAAGTGTAATGACACTGGAGTCGTACAGTATGGTGTCGGGACTTCACAGGATCCCAAAACTTCAGAGAAAGAGAGAGTACCGAGGGGGACTGCAAGGATAAGACATTATTTTAGATGCATTAAACTGAGTCATTAAGCGCAAACAGAAAAAAAACATTTAGATGGACGATTACTTAAACAGATGACTGCTGATGATGCACACACTTTTTTTTTGCACATTCAACCATCCTAACAAACTTGATCTCAGGTCATAGAAGCAAAAGTACAGACTGAGGCATTTTCTGGGTCACTGACTGAGTATTTAAGATGTGTGGAATAAAGCATTTTCTTACCACAGTATACGAGTGACAGGCAGGAAGTGGGGAAGATACAACCACACCCCCGCCTTCATGATGCAATGAGTACCCACAATGTGCTGGTGCAGATGACACCAGCACCCAATCCTTCCTCTTTACATCTACAACCCCACAGAGGGAAAAATGAGACTTAGGTCTGTGGTAAATATTTTCAAGTGAGTTTAAATTCGCAGATGATTTAGGATTATCATTAATATTTGTTCCAAATATAGGCACCTTACAAGGCCCAGCCAGAATCAATCGTATTGTCCTATAAGAAGTACACATGCATCTAGTGCATGGCGAGTTTACAGTGATGAACACAAAGGTTTCAAATTATTCTTCTCAATTTTTCAGAAAGTAATATTTGTGTAACTGTCTGTTTTATAAAAGGAAATATCCGATGGAAATTTCCATGTATCGGGAAAAAAAACTATATGCTGGAAGTGGATAAAAGCTGTACCCCAGGATTCCCAGTACAAACTGTACAATGGTTTGCAAAACTATAAAGCCACACATCTGTCCGAATACCAAATAATAAATACACATGCTTCTCCTGTCAGTATTTTTAATGCAAACTCCTGTTCTCTAGTCAAAATTAATTACGAGTTAGTTAGTGTTGCAAACACTTACTAACGTTTTAAAAAAATTAAAAGGTGATTGGTCTACAGTTGCAAAATCAAAGTCCGATTACGAATTTGTAGCACGGTGTAAGTAAACAATCATCCAAATGGTCTGGACAAACCTGGAGCTAACCTACTAAAAATGACTCCTAAACACCGTCCAAACCTGGGAGGAGTTTAACCCACAGAAAAGCTGTTATTGCAGCAAAACATTGTTCTTTTAAGTAATTTGTCAAGTGGGGTCGAATACTTAAGCAAGCAGCATTTTTCACTTTTGAATATTTCTAAATATTTGCTGACAAATACATTTTGAGTCAAATTTGGTCAAAATACATTTGGAGTCAAACAAATTTGACAACTGAATTATTATTTTTCTTTGTAACTCGACTTTTTAACTAAAAAAATTACTTCCTCAGTACAGTGTCCGCCTACAACAAAATCATATTTTACCTTTGACTTTAATGGAGTTTATTTTTGCAGAGGGCAAGAATGCCCTCAACTGCTTCCCTTTGCAGCTGAGCACTGGAGTCAGATGAGAGGAATAATTTGCCACCACTGGAAATCTATGATGCTGAGGCAGATGGGGCACCTGAGGAGGTTGAGGCAGATGGGGCACCTGAGGAGGTTGAGGCAGATGGGGCACCTGAGGAGGTTGGTGCATCAGAGTCCACAGTCCTGCCTGAGGTACTTGATATGTAACTGTCTGAGGCTTCGGGTCTTGTTGTGGCGCTGACTCATGTACAGTTAGATGTGATTCGGGTGGCATGGGTTTCTGAGGGTTGTAATAAGGGTATATGGGATGAGGAATATATTGATAATGGGGATACACCATAGGCATGCTCAGCTGCAAATGACCAAATGAATGTTGAAATGGTGGGATATTCATTTTTGTACTTGTTTTTTGGGGAATTTCAGAAGATCGTATAACAGGGACGGGTGAAATGTCATAAGATGGTAAAGAGGGCTGCTGAGGATGCTGTATGGTTATTCCTGTGGAACCACCTGGGTTTTTTTGCACAGACGGGAACAATATCTGTTGCTGTGGTTTTTTTAAGGACGTTATTTCAGGGACCAATTGTGGTTTCGGTATCTCTGGTTTGATTAGAGTAGGGTCATGTGAGATTGACTGAGTGTGCAATGGATGAAGTGGTTGAGAGAATTGTGCAGAGGTCTTATATTGAGGGTAATAGGGGAAATAGTGATGAGCCTGGCAAGAGAGAGTATACATGCTCCCATCCAAGAGGATATTCAACATGCTGCCTCCATCCTGATGAAAGACAATTACAGTAAGAACAAATCATGAGTGTGCCAGTTTTAAATTCTGGCAAACAAAAAAAAATAACAAAAAAAAATAACTTGGCACTAAAGTTAACCTTTTGTTTATTTCAGAATACCATCAACACTAAATCAACCTTTTAAAATCCAAGCATTTTAGGACGACAGCTATATCACTGCTTTTACTGTGCATCTAAGAAACGACTTTAAAATGTACCAGATGCCTTCCACTTGTTAAGACGTCTGAGGAGCCTACCTTAGTGCACTGCGCTGGAAAAGGAATGAAGAGGATCAGGTCTTCGGATGCAGAGTCCATGCGATATGCACATGTGTTGGATACAAGTGGCACCCACTTCTCATTTACTACAAAGCAAAAAAGAAAACCATATGAATTTCGTATGTCATAATACACAAGACTGGTATTAAACAAACTGCCAAAATAGTTATATTTCACAAAAGTACGATCACAAAAGTATTTAAATCTGTTGTAATTTGGATTTCTGGACTAATCAAATGCTGAAATTTCAGAAGAGTTGTAAATAAATGTAAATAAAGTCAACACAACCCTTTGTTGCTGATATTTATGGCTATTAGACAGTAAACCTTCACATTAGGGATGGGAATCACCAATTCTACAAGTATCATGATTTTGTAATTGGCCTGATTATATATAGCTTCCCATGTGCAAAAGACGAAATGATTTTTGAAATGTAAAAGAAATGA
>JAOVVB010000028.1:9368115-9381758 GCA_028570985.1 Heterobranchus longifilis | reverse complement strand
TTATAGAAGAATGGCAACATTTTACTACCTCAAATGCAAACATATATACATTTCAAAAATCATTTTAACAAATCAATTTAGGAGTCAATGTGCCGATAGCTGAATTGTCACTCAAAAGAATCACTGAATCGATTTTTTTCCTCACATCTCTACTTCACATACTTAGGTGTGACAGCTTAAGTCACACTTAAGCATGTAAAGTAAGATCCATCATCAATGTCAACCAGTTATGGTAGATGCAAAAACACACAGTTGTTCATGCATAAATAACCCTGTGACTGCACTTTTAAGTTTAAGCAGATAAACAAGATTTTAATACAAACCCTCTCTCACCTTTGATGCTGTACTTTCCTATACCGCTTCGAGACCCCTCTATCTTTAACATTATCCCCCAGTATGAGCAAAAGCCAGACGGAAGAGCAGGAGCAAGAGCGGAATCAGCATCATGCGCCATGGGACAGGAAATGCTCAAGGGCATTCCCCACCATCGCATTGGTAAAACATAACTTCCATTCTGAAAGACCAAAGAAAAGTACAGAGAGCAGAATTTCAACTACCTGGATATACAGCATTAACGCTATGTGGTCATGAGGATAATTCTGAATATGAGTGGACAGGAAAGCATCAAACATACACAATGTCCACTATAATTGTACCTGCCGCAAGACATAGCACCCATCATATGGAGCTACGAGGACTAGCTCTCTCAGTGTCGCCTTCACATTGTATCCACAGTGAGAAGGCAGGCGAAGTATCGACACAGGGGAAGAACCCACTTAAAAGATTGAAATACAGGTTTTTAATTCAGAGCATACTCTAGATTAGATGTGCATATTATTTGTTGTGACTTGGTAGAACAGTCCAACCTCGGTCCACGAGAAGGTGGATGTAGTTCCACCCTTTTGCTGTTAGGATTATAGCAGCTGGGGAACATCTCACCAGGGGTCTCATCTGTAACCATTCTTGAGTATTATGACTGGAAACAAGATTTACTTTTCCTTGAACTGCTTCAAATCCTACACAAAAAGACCATGCAGTTAAAATAATAATAATAATAATAATAATAATAATAATAATAATAATAATTCTAATTTAGTGTGCATTAACTAAAAACTGTCTGTTTGTTATGTTCTAACAGGACCTGGAGAGGCGGATTGAAAACTGTAGGTGCTGTTGGACTGATGGAAGGTTGAGGAGAACTTTCTTTGGTCTGAGTTCTTGGGTTCCTCCAGGATTGAATGTCTGACCTGTAAAAAAACAAACAAAACAAAAAAAAAGATTCCAGCAGGTTTCCACAGAAGCTGCTGCTAGGTTACATTCAAGTGAACCTCATCTTATTTGGGTTTGTTTCACTTTTGTAAATTCTTTCCTACCTGTACGCTATGAGTTCGCTCGAAACCCGAGCCATAGGTTGTTACACAGAGAGGGAATGTCGCTGCTAAAAGGAGGATTGTTGTAATTCTTGACTGTAGTCGACAAGACATCGCCTGTATTGCACTCACGTGTATGCTAGAAAACGGGCAGTCCGTTTGCCCGTGCCAGATAATCTAAAACACCAACCTTAATTACACCTGCGTCTGCTACAAACAATCAGCGACGTCAATTAGAGCGCCATCAGTGTGTCTTTTTGCGCCTTCGCCACAAGGAGTCGCTGTCACGCCAATTTCTATCATTTGCTCCCAAAACAATGAGGTGAACTTGCACTATATTGACCAAAGTATTTTTTCCAAACCTGCACTGACATTGAATCCAAATACATATACTTCAATATGGAAAAGGAATAGAAAAGGGCCTTCCCAAAACTGTTGCCACAAAGTTGGAAGCATAGCATTGTCCAAGATGTCTGGATAGACTGAAGATTGCCCTACACTGGGGATAAAAGGCCAAGTTCAAGGAAATGTCTCGTCACTATGATTATACATTGAACAATAATTGATCATAATTAATAATATGAAATTAATATCAATCACTCCAAACTGTCATTTGTTACTATTACAAAAAAAAGAGTTGTATGTTGAAACACATTTGACAATTTGAAATTGGTCCTACCTCCGAGGTGACTAGACGAAGACTATTGTACAAATGCAAAAGGTGTGTAAGATGTCTCTCTTTTTAATATACATATATATAATTAATTATTTATTTTACAATTTTATGTTAAGTCTGTCACTGGTGTTACTCAAAAATTTTGGCATCATTGAAAACCATGTGGTCTTACACATGGAAGTAATTTTGTAAACAGTTACAGTTTTTCTAAAAAAAAAAAAATCTGTTCTCTAGGATGTTTGCCTTGAGGTGCAAGGCAAACACTGCTAACCACTGCTAGCCAGTGTTAAGGTGACTGATTTGGTGTAACATTCTGTGTAGAAATTTCCATTGTTCGGTTCATGGACAACAGGCACAGGCTCAGTATTTATCAGAATTTTACCATCTTCAGCTTAATGTCTTTCTTGAACTCATCTGAGAAGCAATAGTTTTTATGCTCCTGAAAGGACATGAGAGACAAGAGACAGATCATTATTTGTGACCCAGTCTGTGAAAATCCAGCCAAAGTATTTTTTTCTACATAAAAAAAATGTAGTTTTTAAGTCAGATTTATTGTACAACTTGAGAGCTCACTCACTCATTGTCTGTACCACTTTATTATATATACAGGGTCACAGGGGGACTGGAGCCTATCCCAGGACACTTAGGGCACGAGGCGGGGTATACTCTGGACTGGGTGCCAATCCATACACACACACACACACACACACACTCTTTCACTCACTACAGGCAACTTGGGAATGCCAATTAGCCTAATCAGCATGTCTTTGGAGTGTGGGAGGAAACCTGATCACCCAGTGGAAACTCTAATTTATTACTGTTATTCTAGATAATGGATTTACTCTGATAAACATGTTAGAACACTGCTTTGTCTCTGTCGGGAAACCCCTAAAGGTTTACTGCCAATCCCTACAAAGAACAAAGTGATTCCCAGAGTGATGGATTAACACAGAAAGTTTTGTTAAGTTTTCTTAAAGTAAAATCACACTAACTCATCTTGAGCCACCTCTTCATTCTTCCTATAAAATCAAATAAAATTAAAAAAAATGAAACGATGTAGATTAAAGAAATGGGAACACATGTTTTACTGTGATAGGCCGAAAAGTGCCTAAAGATACAATTAAAATTGGTTGTTTATATAACAACCTCAGCAGCAACCTCGTTTCCCCTCTCATCTGTTCCAACCACTCAGCATTCAGCATCACCAGGGTACTTATTACAGGCCTGATCATCTGTCATCATTTGTACTCTGGTTCATGCCTTAAGTTAAATGTTTTTCATGCTCGAATGATTCATAGGTCACTGTGTGGCTTAACAAATAAAAAACATTCCTCTGAAACTGGTCAGATACAGGGACTAGACTAAAAATTAAGACTTCCGTAAATTTTCTTTTCAAATTTTCTTTTCATTTTTGTGAAGCTGCTTTGAGACAATGACCATTGTTAAAAGCGCTTTATAAATAACATTGAATTGAATTGAATTGAATAGAAAAAAGAAGGGGCAAAAACTTTCCAAAAATTAGAACCAAAAAAGTCCTTCAGGAAGCCTGGAGAACTATTCCTTAAGACTACATTAAGCTACATTACATGACTAAATACTTTTGCACAGTATTTTAAATCATAGGAAATATTTTATTTCTGTTAGAAATACGAATACGAGTATAACTAATAAATCTGTGACACTGATAAATGTGACACCGCATGTGGGCGGGACTTGTACTGACACCAAAGATTGCAAAATGACTCATTACCCTAATAACTCGATTCTTGGACTGATTCTTTTGATTTGTTTGATTCTTTACATCAAAAAACATTTGTTTAGGCTGTGAGGTGTGTCAGGACTGACAGTGTTGGTTTTATACTCCAACCCGTTTATAGCTTAAAAGTCAGATTGCGCAATTTGATTATTATTGGGTTGACTTGCGAGTCGGTTCGCCGGATTGATTCACTTAAAGGAGTCGGTAAGAAAAAGAACAGAATCGTCTGCTTCTGCAGCGGTGTGTGTATGTGGGCACTGTGTGAGAAATGATGATTCAGACTTTGGTTAGGGGAAAAAAAGATGAAACAAGTAGGCTATTCATCAGTACATAGTCTAAACAGTGTGTAGGTGTAGGATTTGCTGCTGGGGCCAAAATCCTAAACATAAACCAACATGGATGGATTAAAAGAGATGAGAATGCGTTTTGGATCCTTTAGGGGGTAATAAGTGGACAAAAAAAATAAAATAATCCAGGTGTCTTTTCAAATGCCATTAGGTAAGTAGGCATGATCAAAGAATTGTGTGTTTGCAGAGTTTTTGCACAACTTTTTCATCAAGTTTAAGTGTTTTATTTAAAAGAGAAAGTTTTAAATTATAGCATGGTCATGGTTTGACTGGTGGCACTGCGTATTTTAGTACTAAGTGGTATGTATTATACTGTATACAGCTATGGAAGCAGTTAGAGATACATTACATATAAAATGCTAGGTACAGGAACATGGTTTATGTACAGTATGTATACTGTATATACACATATAGTGCATTTTATGTAATGTGTATATATTGCAGTACAGGACTTATTCTCATAGTGTAATCATGTGCTGTCTCACACACACACACACACACACACACACACACACACACACACACACACACACACACCATTCAGACTACATGCACTTTTCACCAGTTCAGTTGAATGTCATGAATATTAAAAAAAGAATTACATTGTTGCCAAAGCAATTATATAAGGTGTTACATCATCAATACTATTTATAAACATCAATCTAGATAAAAGTGAGATGTAACCTGTAATTTCTATCAGCACCTTTAGTGAGGTCGGAAGTTAGTGCATACTGTATAGTAGCCTAGAGAAGTATGCGGTTTGGGACAGACGTAGTGTTGTATATGGGTGGGGTTTACACTGCAGCAAACGGGACGGGAGGGAGAGAGAGAGAGAGAGAGAGAGAGAGGACGGAGCGACCGATGTGCAGAGATACGAGACTCTGTCTGAGATGTTGGATCACCAACAAATAAAAACAAGAAATACAGTCAGTGCGTAAATCTCACGCAGGTAACGCGTAATGAAGCCACTATGTCATTTTCTGTAATCGGTGTTTTTTTTTTTTTTTTTTTTTAAAGGGGATGTGATTGTGATTTCAAAGCCGCGCAAACTCCGAGTAACGGAGATGACCGAGCAGAAACGGTGCCGAGGCTGATGGAATGACTTCATCAATCCTAATCCGTGTATTAAAATCTGCATGCAGTATGTAGGCTGGCGAATCCCAGGACGAATGTGTACTGGGTGTTTAATGCCCTTTAATGGCTTGACACGTTATTAGCGTCTATAACGTGCTTCTGATGCCTCTGGTGCGTATTGCTCAAAAGCTGATTAAAAAGACATCCCTTGATGTGTTAATGTTTGGAGATGGCATCCACTGGGAACAGCTGTCAAAGATAAATCTTTCAGCACAGCAAAAAAAAAAAAAAAAATTATGATCATAGATGGTTGTGTTGGTCCATCCATTGAGAAGTGTGTATTATTATTATTATTATTTTTTTATTTTTTATTTTTTATTATTGTTGTTGTTTATGTTTGTGCGTGTGTCTGCAGTTACATATTGGGGGACTGGGGATCTGTACGTCTTTTTAGTTACTGAGATTATGTTCAAGGTTAGATTTAGGTTTAGCATTACACAGCTGCATTCATAATTATGTTATTGGACACATGTGTGTGCCTCATTCCTGAAGTACTCATCAGCAACTGTGAATAATATCATAATTATATTCGTCTTATACAACACAATGACATGTTGTTTCAAATGTTGCAGGTTAAAATTCCACTTCATCCTCTAAGAGTATGTTGAAAGCTTTGACTGGACTTTGCACCCTTCATCTCACAGCTATCTTTTTACTTTTTTGGGCCACTATCGATGATGTAAGTCTTTTTAATGTTCATATATATTTATAGGATATAGTTTACCTATAATTGTTCCTGGAGACAGTTTTTCTCTGTCAAATACAATTTTAAGAAGCTGTTTGTAATTTTTAAACGAGGAAGGCAAAAATTATGATGCTCATTTCCTTTGCTTCTGTGGATGAAAAAGAACAAGGTTGAACAACTCTAAATTCTGAGCATGAAAAAAAAAATTCAGATCCAATGTTTCGATGCTACTGTACATTTGTTATTATATAATACTTATGTCTACTCTCAGAAAAAAATAACTATGTTCAATGGATCTTTGGATAGTTATGAATTCTTCAATTCTCAAAGCGATTC
Source organism: Heterobranchus longifilis (assembly GCA_028570985.1). Classification (NCBI taxonomy): domain Eukaryota; kingdom Metazoa; phylum Chordata; class Actinopteri; order Siluriformes; family Clariidae; genus Heterobranchus; species Heterobranchus longifilis. The sequence continues at coordinate 9,375,454 of JAOVVB010000028.1, read as the reverse complement.
TACTTTTCTTATAGGGAAACACTCTTTTGTAAGGAACCTCAGATGGAGAAGAGTTCAGTTAGATGGATAAATTAAAACGTTTCTTGATGAGATGAAAATTGATTTTTGGAAATTACCAAGTGCACCTTTAGGACTACAGAATTATCAGTGGTTAATAAAAGAGCTTGCCTTTTTGTCTGTTTCTAGGCTTGGTGGTTTACAAGAACCATGTATACAGATCTGTGGGGAAGATGGGTGATGGAGAGAAATGATGATGTCTGGGTATACATGGACATTCCGACATCTTACCGAAAAGGTGAGCCAAGAAAGACGCTATTTCAAACAAGAAAAATATTATGCATGTATTGTTCAAGGAACTTATGAGTTTCTCATAATTTGATCTGTAAGTATGAGTGCTGTACCGAAAATAATGCATAAGTGGGTCTACCATTTTTATTAGCTTACACATGTTGGTAGAGTAACTCTTCCTCTATACAAAGGTTCTCCATCACAAGAGATGCACTGGTGGCATCATTGAACCCAACTTACAGTACAATACGATTCCTCTTTGAAAATCCAGCACTAAAGATCAAACCACACAGTGGGAGACCAGCAGTTGTGAAAAAATGGGATTTTTAAAGGGTTAGGTTCAATGATGTCAATGCATGGCTTATGACGGAGACTGTACTATTGTATAGAGGTAAAGTTACTCTACCAACATGTGCAATTCGAACATCCTACTGTATGTAGGTGAGTGAAAACAAGTGTTGCCCACTTTTGCATTACTTTTGGTACAGCAGTCATATCTTATCCGAGGTCCCAACCCAAAGAGCTCTTATAGAAGCTCATAACTGAGCAATTGCAGGCTGATGAAGTTTCTATATTTCTGTTTTCCAGATTACTTGCAGGCAGTGCAGGCCTTTGCAGTGTTGGCCTGCCTCTTTGCTGTCATCTCCCTGTGTGTGTTCCTATTTCAACTCTTTACACTGGGCAAAGGAAAGAGGTTTACAATCGCTGGAGTTCTGCAACTTATGTCATGTGAGTATTTCCTGAGTCTATTTGTTTATACACTGGCTGGCCAAAAAAGTCACCAATACAGAAGGCTTTGCAAAAATGAATTATTGGGCTGCATTTATCAAAAGGTTAAGTTATCTGAGTTCAGACTGACCCTATCTGGTCAATCTGAATGAGTTCAGATTTACCGTATTCCAGAGCGATCAGGGGAAGAAGGGAAGAAGGGAAGCACATGAAGTGATGCACCATGTATAGTGTGCAACTTCAGGCTTAGGCTCAGCAAAGTTGAAGAAGTTTTACTGTGGCAGTAAAATGAAGTCAGCTGAAGACCTGAATGTCCAGGTAGGTTATCAACTCTATGGAGTATGGATTCAAATTGTGAAAGAGTGGTTCTGGGAGATGGATTCCGATGGCCATAAGACTCCTGGGATAGGCTCCAGGCTCCCTGCGACCATGTATACAGGATAAAGCGGTATAGATGATGAGTGAGTTAAGTAGTTCTGGGAGCATGAGGAATCATTTTTACACATGAACTGGCACTACAATCTGTACTGTAGTCAAAGCTAAATGTGGTTGACTTTTTTGACCAGGCAGGTAAACTATACTATATAAACTATATAAACTAAAACTATAAAAATTTCTAAAATGTATTTTAAAAAAAAAATGCAACATTAATCCCTAAATGAAAAATGTTTCAAGTTTGATTAAATGTATTTAAATGTAAACATATTCTGATCTGGAATTACCTTCCAGATCAATAATCAATCAATCCATCCATCCATCCATCTAAATAAATGGAGGAATGTGTGTGAGACAGATGTGAAACTGTTCCTGAGCCAAACTGAGCAAAGTCCTACCAGTAAAAGGCACATTACATCTCATTTAGAATTTCTTAATTGCACCTCAAGGAAATTCAACCAAGAGAAATAAAACCCCCTGCTCCAATTTGGAAGTTGCTCATTATAGGACCAAGTTCACCACTGTTGAGAAACATGGTGGTGGTAGCATTAAGCTTTGGAGATCATGCAAAAAAAAAGTTAAAACTGTTCTTTGTTTTTCCAGGCTTTTGTATTATGGTGGCCCTATCTGTCTATACGGATCACTTCCACAGAGAAGAGAAGGACGGCTGGTATGGCTGGTCGTATATCATGGCTTGGTTCGCCTGGCTGCTCACTCTAATCAATGGTACCATCTACGTAATCCTGCGCAAGAGGGTGGATTAAATCAGGAAATAATGTATCTACACAAATGGAAGCTGATGTTAGCAATGGCTAGTTAGCAAAATTGATCATGCTGATAATTCTTATTGTTTTCATTAGTTAGGCCATTATTTTTCTGATTAAGAATTCCTTTAGGTGTAGCTACAGACTAAAATGACTTTTAACCAAGAATTTTTAATTGCCAGAAAAGATTATGATTAGCTCAGAAAAAAAATGTCAAGCAATTTGCTGAAAGATATTCAGATCCTTATATCAAAAAGTTATATTATATACTGTATAAATGATGAGCCCTTGTACTCAAAACCCCATGACCATGTGAAATACTAGATAAACTGAGGTTCTTTAAAAGAGTGATTGAGATGCAGGAATGTAATATGAGGTTTGGGCAGAAAAAGGTGTAAATGTTACTATATATATAAAAAGTCAGAGGTGTGTAAATATAAAATATGAAGTTAAAATATACAAACAGTGTAAAGATATAGTTTTGAAAGATTACTGATAAAAGAAATAAATTATCTAATGAACATTTGTTCAGAAACACTTATTTGTATCATTTGTAGCACCAAGTGATATTTTTCTGTTTGTCTTGGCATTTTACTTTTCTTTTATGTAGTATGGTTTATTATATTTGCCAATGAATCGCTGCACAAGTCCGGGATCATGACCAACAGAATTCATCTATGTCCATTTCTAGTCTGGTGCTGTAACATTTTGTATATTAAACAGTAAATGCAGTAATGTATCAGCATTTGTTAAACCATACAGAATAAAACATCATCCCAGTTGACAAAGAACTGGTGCATCTTTTTTAGCAGTCCTTCGTCATGTTCTTAAGATAACTGATGTTATAAAAGTTTATTAAATGTTTGCATTTTCATGTTATTACATAGTAAAATAAAACTGGCTATTGGAGGAGAAGACAGAAGGACACAAGGAAGTACAATTCACTTGATTTAAATAAGAAATTATTGTGAAGCTAGTAAAATATATATGAAAGAATTACATTAACGCTCACTGATGCACCTGAAAGAGGTTAAATGTATACACAGTTAACTACAGGACGTGATCGGAGCAGTGTGTCTGGGATCACAAGTGTTCATTGTGGATTATGACGAGTCATATGGACAAAGTATGTGTAAAATGTAAATAAAGCCATGTCAATAACCACACAAACATCCAAACATGATTCATTCTTGAATTTATTTACATCAAATGAACAATAAATCCCATGTAACATTAAATACTAAAAATGTAAAATTATTAAAGTGCTATGATCCAAAATGAAACGTAATGGAGGACAAAATATAGGTTCATATCCTGTTCTGTGTGGACTTTACATTTGTCAGCGTTAAGAAATAAATATTCAAAAAGTCAAGTGTAATACGAACATTCAGTACCATAGCCTTAGTACTGCCATTCTGTAATGCGTGGTGCAATCTTGATGTGCCAGGCAGTGTAAGTGGACACTGAGTGATTTCACATGGCTGTATGTAGGTCGGAACTAAACCCCCTGTCCAGAGGGGCAAATCCTTTCCTGCACAACAAGATGTAGGAGATGATTCTGTTCAGCAGAGAGGTGAGGCCTGCATAGAGAGAGAGGAAGGGGTGGGGAAACAACATGTATAAAGATTTTCCTTTTTTTTTTTTTTTTAAACAACCAGAAAAAAATTAAAAGAAATTGAGAATCTTTAACCAACTCACCACAGTTCTGTCTGGAGAGATTTAAGCGATTCAATGTCTTTTTCCTGACATGCCATCTACAAAAGAAGCAGAGTTTGTTGTGTTTCATTCAAATAAAAAAAATTGTAAATAGGTTATTGGGAGAGGTTGCTTATAATGACCACTAGAGTGCACTTGTCTTTTACGTTTAAACCAAATGTACAGCCCAAAACATAAGCAAACAATTTGTCCCAGTTTGACTTAAACACCACTTATATGTACACGACAAACTGGGACAAAGTGTCCCCCTAAATTATTTTTTTGAGCCGTATGTATTGATAATTTAGCAGAAAAGTGCAGAATTGCAAGCGACTATGAAAACTATAAAATATATTCACATATCGCACAGATTGAATTTTCTTCAAATGCAGTCCATAAAAGTAAAATTATGAAACTTGGTCATTAATATTTCAAAAGCACTGGCAGAGATGAAGCAGTAACGTAACCTACCACCACAGACTGCAGCAGGAGGAAGACATCTTCTGCAAGGAAGTTAACTATAGAGGCAGAAACATGTACATGGTCAGGCAGTGCAATCATCTCATCAACAATATGACTAGATTTACATAATTACAACAGTTACAATAGATCACTCAAACAACAGTCTTACCTTGACTGTGCGAGTCAAAAGACTCCCAGGCATACCTCTCTAGCGTCTGTGCATGCTCAGGAAGTAGCTTCTGTGGGGGAGGCTGACAGAGATAAATGCACATAAATATACATACATACCAAATAAACACAATCAATTTACTCAGCATTTTGATTTTAAGGGTGACATACTGTAAGAGCACAGAATTAAAAATATGGTTAAAATGCACAATACTTATTTACTTATGAAACATAAATTTTCAAAGCAGTGAAACAGTAATATACAGTAAGTGATAGCTAGAGATACCAACTCAAAATGGTTAAACTGACCTAGGTTAGTAATCTGACTAATAAATCAGCAAAATATTATGTTGATTATTCTCCCTTTTTAAGCGACTTTATCAAAGACTACAGTGTTTGGGCCTACCTCAAGCAACATGAGCAGAAGCACTCTGGAGATTTCACACTTTGCTACTATATCCATAAACGCACCTGAGGAAGTAAATAAGGTTAGTCATAAGGTACACTTACAGGGTCAACATTTCTTCAATCTGATTGAAAACATCCTGATTAGAGATTCCAGCTTGACTTTTTACATAGAAGCTGATCTGATAAGATATGTTTACATGCTCAAAATATTGAGTTACTTAGTTGGATAGATATATAGCTCAATAGACAAGACGGATTTATTAAATTTTATTTATAAATCTGTCTGTTTTAATCTTCAATAATCCCAAAGGGAAATTGTATTGTTACTGCAACGTTAGGGCTAACATGCTCAGAAAGAATATATTTATCTGAAGAAGAGAGAGACAATCAGACAATGATTATAGATAGAATAGATTATGAAAGGTTTACACCACCTCAATCTGATTGAAAATGAATTCCAATTCAATTACAAAATGCAGAAATGTAGCCAACGTAGTGTTTTGATTCTGAGCATACACTCCGAAGTGTTTCTAATTAGTAATCATGTGTGTGATGATGCAAGTATAACATGACTGCCATGGGTCATTTTACTGCTAAATTAGCTTCCTATTCCACAGGATACTCATGGTATCCACCCCATCCTCATTCCTGTTGTGCTATACTTTAGTGCGAATAGATCCCTCTTATGGAAAGCCTTCTTCATGCTAAGCCCAGTTTACTGTGAGCTTACCGACTGGGGTATTTGTGCCAGGAAGCTGCAGTCCTCTTTCCTGACACATGGCCTGCATTTCTGAAAGGACAGCCAGCGCCCCGTCATAATCACCTGTAAATCAAACAGCACATTACTTTTTTTGGCAACAGATCCAAAAAATATATAATAATCATTATTTATATACACACACACCTTTTTTTTTTCTTTTGAGAGTGATGGTTTTCTATGAAAGGGGTTCAAGTCAAACCAGGTCTTTTTATTGTGCAGAATAACTAACCACAGTTATAAGAGTAAAAATCGCTTGCTAGAGAGTAAAAATCTTATTGCCTGCTACACTAATACACTTATCCCAGTGTTTCACTTGTGCTTGGATACCCCACGACCTCCCCACTGACCTCCCAGGAACTCCCTTAAAGGCTTAAACATGTAGAAATGTCTTGAAGCGAGATCAGGACTGTACGGGAGATGTAGCAATAACTCCGATCCGGGTTCCTGTAATGTGCAAGTGGTCTTGGTGAATGATCGTGTGTACAGTTCCCACAGACAGATGTGTCTCATCCACAAGTTGGGAACAAGTTATATGTTGATTTTCACACTTGCTGAATGTTCATGGAAATAGCGGCAGTGGACTCCGAGCCACCACAGCCGGGCTCATCATCCACAGACCTACGGCCTACTTTAAAACATATAGCATCATTTAAATGTTTTACTGCAGCTAAGAGTCTCGTCACCGTACTGTGCTTGACGTTTTCTCCAAATGTCAATCAGTTTTATGCCCTCATTCACAAGAAATTTCATCACAGTTGCCAGTTTGACTTAAATGCCCCTTGTATATATTACAATGACATCATGGCAAACATGTTCTATGTTAGTGTACTCACGACTCAATATTTTGCAGGAAGCCATCTCCCCCAAAGACAACAAAGCCTCGATGGGCATCTGTGCCTGAAGTTCTGCAGCTCTCTGAAAGTGGACGATAGCCTCTCCGGGTTTATTCATCTCCTGAACACACATCATACACACAAATGATGGGCCTGCACATATCCTCTCAGGACAAACAGTCTTTACACAGATGTCCAGTTAATGATTCTTGCCTTGAGCGCTTTTCCGAGTTCAAGGGAGAGACTGGCAGCCATGACCGGCTGATTCATCTCAATATAAACCTGCAAAGCATTACAGAATTGTCTAATAAACAAAATGAAATCTCTTATATTCATCCCTGGTGTAGAAATGTTAAAAGCCAAGCATACAGTGAAACCTGGGATTGCAAGTAACGCGGTTTGCGAGTGTTCCGCAAGACGAGCAAAAATGTTTTTAATTAATTTTGACTTGGAAAACGAACAAGTCTTGGTTTTACGAGTACCAAGTATCATGCATCACAAATGCGCTTCTTGTTTTGACGCCAAGCGTCACATGATCACCATTGAGCCAACGGGTTTTCTCTCTCTTGTGCTGCGGAATTGTGGGTAATCCTCTCCCCTGCTGGGTCTTAGTGCGCGTCTCTTACTGGTATAATCAACATCCGTACACGCGTATACTGTTTACTATAACACTGTAACCACGTGTGTGCGGAAAACATATTTTATTGGGTCTATATGCATGTGTGTACAGCGCGCGTGTAAAGCAAAAGCAAGTCTCATTAGAGAGGTTAAAAATCCATTTTCTCTCTCTGCTCAAG
>JAOVVB010000028.1:9320568-9337961 GCA_028570985.1 Heterobranchus longifilis | reverse complement strand
CTATAGAATAAAGTATGTTCTCTTCTCAATAAGGTAAAACATTTATGAAGGACAATTATGAGTAATTGCAAGCATACCCAAATGGACAAAGGAAAAATATAATTAGTCATGCCTTTGACATTTTTTTTTTGAAAGCTGGAATTTTTAATGCTAAAAATAGAAGGCCGTGCAGTCATTGCAACATGACAGCAAAAAGAGTGTGAGAAAAAAAAGTCGGTATGAATGACAGATTCCTTGGCATTGCATGGCAATCACACTGCTCAGTCTCACACACATACACACACACACACACAGACACACACACACACACTGAAGCACAGATCCTAGGGTGTCTAACTCGGGGGTTAAGGAACACAATGACAAGAGGTCACCTGGCAGTAATGGAGCTTTTTGTGTGTGGAAATAGTCATTTCCCTGTGTAGTCTCGAGGTATCACAGCAGTGATATGAAACCCTGTCATTTTGTTTTCCTTTCTATCGATTTCAGAAAGGAGAACGTGTGGAAAGGAGAGAGGGCGAGAGAGGCACAGGAGAAGAGCATGAGCGGCGTGCCTGTTTTGCGGGTGTTAGGACTATGCCATTGTCATTCAAATGTTTTGTTGCAGGAAGGGAATTTGCGAGGAGAATGGGAGATGAGCGCTAATAGGGAGCAAAGGGAGAAGTGGTATAATTGGATTTGATTACGTCTGTCTGTCAGAACAGGACAGGACATAATATGCGTCTGGAATTATTTTGACAGTGTCACAATGTGGAAGGCTCTTTGTGAAGTTGGTCCGATGTGAAGAATGAGAATTGTCTCGAGTGAGATTTGTAGCCCGGCTTTCAGCGTGGCTCTAGGGATGGCAATGTCTGTCTGTCTGTCTGTCTGTCTGTCGGCCGCTCAGTCCACCACTTTAGTTCAGACAGAAATATATCTGCAACTATTGGATTGGCATTCATGGTGCCCAGAGGATGAAACCTCACGAGTATGGTGTCGCTCAGACTTTTCCTCTCGTGCTACCTTCAGGTTGATATTTGTGCTTTTGACTATCAACTATGTAGCCTGGAATCCCAGACCTTTGCACGGGTCTGGCCTCCCTCCCGTTCAGACAGATTTCCATCGACTAAAAACTCCAATCACACTCCAATCAGGACCGTGAGGCAGGCATCTGTCAACAAAGATGGCTGCTGCCTGTACCCATTCACGCAATGCTCAGGAAACTCACCCCAAACTGTGAAATAGATAATGCTGATCAAATACAAATCAAGATTCTGTTACTGTATTGCCTATTTCTCGCCTAAAAGGTTTTCAGAAACACACTTTAGTGTTCTGTTTAGCTGCAAAGTTAGAAAGCTTGTTACCAGGCTGCCATTTGTTTCCTGTTTCAAAACAGACCAAGCGCAAAAACCTGCATGTGTCTCTCATTGCTCTGATTAGTTGTAGGTCTATCCAGTTGCGTCCAGAGGCATTTTGGTCTTGGAAATCAAAAATGAACTGAGAGGTCCCAGACTAATTTCGCATTTGCAAATTAGTCTGTTGATGCCAGGCTATCGACTATGGGAAAGACTGTTGTGTATTTTGGTACAGACATTCATGTTTTCCACGGGATGAATTGTAATAATTTTCGTGATCCCCCAACACCCCTAGATGGCGACGGCCGGAGCCACCCGCACTGAGCTTCACAATGGCTACGTGCATATTTTACACAGTCGATGGTTGGCACCGCTGCTGCATCACCAGGCTGTCCTCATTGAAATGAATGAGAAGGCTGGTATGAATGTGGCCTTTTTAATTTTGAGTTACTGAGAAATGTCTGAGCAGTACATCTAACTGTGACTATAACTTTTCGAAAACCTTCACATCTTATGTCAGTTTTTCTAAATGCTACTGATCCACTACAATTTTTTTCGGACATAAAGACAGAAAGGTCGGTAGCAGAATTTGTTTTTTGAATCTACCTTATTTACTACTGATACCATCAGAGGTTATAAAAAAGGCCTCAGGATGGCCATGAATAATGAAGACTGATGCGTGGACTACAGATAAGGCTTGGATACAAACTGGGAACTGATCGATTCTAGCCTGGAGGCATGGCTGAGTGTATCTAATGTTGAAAGACCCTAAACACTCCATGACCTCAGGTTACATCATTGATGTGTCCAAATGCATCAGATGATGTACAACATCAAACTCAGCTGACAACATGCACGTAATCCACCTCGTCACACCGAGGCTGTAGACAAAACATCGTAAAATAGATCAATCTAAAAGCCACTTTGATCAAACATAATCACATTCCCCTGTCTGACTGCCATTTCTACATTTCTACTTGTTTTAGGTGCATGCTGTACTTTTGCCAAATATAAAACAATGACTCAGTGACACAGTGACTCGAGTGTTTCCGTCCTTACACGCTTAACACGGAAATATAGACATACAGTACTGACAGAGTATAAGACTGGGGCCCAGTTCAACAAATGTTACAACATGCAAGCTGTTATTTGCAACATGAGATCATTTGTTTACTCAAATTTGTCTGCAATTTCCGAGCGACAATCATGCGTTAATATGACGCTGACATCATTTGTGATCAGCCTGATAACAGTGCTCACAAATTGCTTTTGTGTAACGGGCCCCAGAAACCCAACATGGGTCATGACTGTCGCCAAAAAGGTGACACGTATGCATACTTGTCACATATTAGCTGTTATTGTAAATATAGCATACACAAACTGATATTGATTTTTTTAGGTGGTCCTTTATTTAGGTGGCTAAAATATGTTTTGCTGTGTGGCCCCGTCCACAGCAGTGCATTGTTTAGCTTCCATGTCAGGAATCCTGTCTGCTTCTCCAAACTGGGGGTGTGATTGATAAAAAACAAATCACAAAAAGTTGATCGTTGTGAATTTCCATTATTGGGATAATCGTGAATATCCTCACGAATTGACTGCAGTTTACTACAGTGTCCTATCTGTGGTGCAATAAAAATATTTGTTTCGTAAAAATAAAAGTGGGAATGTTTTGAGAAAATAGTAATAATGTTTTTTTCGAGAAAAAAGTCGTACAGAAAACATCACATTTTTATGAGAAAAGAAATAGCAATGTTTCGAGAAAAAAAGTCCCAACAAAGCAAAATGTAAGGTAAAGTGATTCCAGTGTGTTTTAGTGCCACGTTAAGAGTTTTAAGCATATTTCATTGATTATCGGGATAATATCGTAAATTGCAATTATTTTGGCCAGGATAATGGTGACATGAACTTTTCATATCGTGCCATGCCTATAATACACTGACTATGAATCAGTACCTCATACAACCCCACTTGAAAATATTCCAACTATCCCTTTAAGGAATTGACCATTTATAGCAAATTATTAGGCTCTGTTTTCAATATGAGAGGACGTTACTAGTCAGCCGGCAGCCAAGCAGCTGAAGAATGAGCCGGTGATACTGATGCATGAATGAAGCAGCTGATCCTATGCTCCGTACAATAAGCAGTGATCACAAACAAAGTCATTTTTCATAAACTCAAGCGGTTATGTTATTTGGCCTCTACGTTCTATGTTCACATACAAAGCAGTTTTTTTTCAGCTCCTTTGTTTATCTGCACACCTTCTCACACTTTCTATGAGTGAGAGCACCCCTACCCCTCAGTGCTCCACCACATACAAATACAAACACACCGCAACACCAATGTACAAAAAAAGAGAAAGCACAAACCCACAAATAACCGGCGATGCAGTCTGTACTGGAGCTGCTGCACCGCTGTTGTTGGAGTATTGTTATATCAGTAACCGTTGAAGATAAAAGCCCCTTTAAGCAACAATGGTTATAAATTACCAAAAATAATCTGGCACCCAGGAAGCATAGAGGGCCTGTCAGCACTCCGCAACTCCCCATCTGTCACACGCACACGCGCACACAGACACACACACACACACACACACACACACACACACTCTATTTAAGCCACATGGATTCTTACCCACATACTGCCTACACTTTTAACTTGATACTGAAACACATACACACTCCCACAACTAATTGTAACATGTCTTCCTCTCTCACGCACACACACACACACTCAATCTCTCTAAAACTTTGTTCTTTGGCTTCACAGAGTAAGTCCTCTCTCCGAGTCTCTCAATGATCTCTTCAGAGAAGTCTCCCACTTACAAAGGCGCATCACAGACCTCAACAATCGCCTAGCAACCTTGGAACCCTTTCTCCGTCGTCATGGCTACCATGAGGAAGACAAGAATGCCACCAAAATGCCCCCCCAGAGCCTAAAAGCTGTAGGAACAAGTCTGGCACAGTACCCACGCCAGCACAGGGTTCGAGTGGCTGGGCCCATGAACAGGGTGGCTCAAACCAGGAGAGTGAGGTTGTACAAGGATAAAAACGGGAAGGTCAAAGTGAGGGAGATAGGAACATAGAAAGGAGACAGAAATATATGTTCTAGATGAAGACATAAGGATATCAATATTTTTAAAAGATAATAATAATATCCAGATCTTATTTGTAATGCATCAAGTATAATCAGAAATTTGTCCAAGGTGAATCGTCATTCTTATATATCAACCTGCTTTACATACATCATATAAATTATACAGTAATATACTCTTTCTGCTGGCTGCACTAGTGTCAGCTCAGATCTCAAAGGTCCAATCAGAGTTCTCAGGCAGAGGAAACTTTAAGAGGCTTTCACTGGACTGTAACTAACACCTCCAGCATGGAAAACTTTGCCTAGCTTGTTACCAGTCCCCTGGTGATCTACTTCTTTCACCAAGTTAGTCTTAAAAGCCTCAGAGAAAATTGTTGTTTTATATTCGTAAGTTTGTACTTTTGAGATGAGGACAGAAGCTAATACACGAGTGACAGAATTAAGCTGTATAAACTGCTTCTCAATAAACATGTGCAGAAACACTTTTTGCGATCTTAATGTTTGTCATGTACTCCATTAATTATTCAGTACCAGTTTACTGACTCATAATACAGCAATTTACAAGAGAGTGGGTTCACCTGAATGAATCATTTACTAGTAGACTGGAAACACTGTTAGTTTATACAGATATGGGTCAAAGACAAAAAAAGGATTTTAACACATTAATTTCAGTTAAATGCTTTACTCTAGAGGGCTGAGTGTTTACTATACACCCCTATTATTTGTAATTAGGAAAAAAATTATCAATTAAAATGTCATTTTGTATAACAGATAACTGTCAAACAAGGAACCACATTTTCAATCATGCAACATGGAAAATAGATTAAAAAAAATATCATACTTTAAATATTTATAGAACACCAAAACATTTCGCTATAGTTTTATATTTCGCTATTATAATTACAACAGCATTCTGTGTTCTTCGTTTGAACCTAGGGCTGTTTTTTATTTACGAGCTCATTTAAATATTTTTATTGCATTAATAAATAAATAAATAAATAAATAATAATAATAATAATAATAATAATAATAATAATAACTATTATTATAATAATTAAAGGGCTATACCAAAAGTAATGCAAAAGTGGGCATAACTTTTTATTAACTGACATAGGTCATTCAAATTGCACTGTTGTTAGAGTAACTTTTCCTATTTCACAAAATTACTATTCTACAGTCTCTATCACAATGCATGCATCTGCACCATTATTAAATGCAACTGTAAAATCCTCTTTGAAAATCCCCCTTGTCGCAGTTGTTGGTTTCACACTGCTCTATAGACTATTTATGGAGATGACACCATTAACTAGAGCAATGTGTACAGATAGATGAATAAGTCTTAAAAAGTGGAAACCAGCACTGAAGACAAAGACAGACCATGCAGTGGGAGACTAGGAAGACTGGACTTCAACATTGTACTGCATCTGGCAAAACCAAGTATTACACATAAACTTGAATGAAGCATGGTGATGGAAGCATCATGTTACTGTAGAAAGGTTCTTTTTATCAGCAGGGGAAAGTGTGACTAGTCAGGACCAAATACAGAAACATCATTAAAAAAACAACTAGGATGGTAAATACAGAATGACAGCATGGCAATTCACAGGTTGTTGAAATCAAGATTCATTGAAATTATAAGGATCTGTAAGGAAGGATCATCTACAGAATTTTAAATATACTTATATAACTGAGTTTTCAGTTTGGGATTTTTAATACCTTTGCAAAATTGCATAATTAAAACAAGTCATTTTTAAAATGAATTAAATCTTGAAAATTATAATATGTACAGTGTTGGACAAAAGTATTAAGACAATATATGCCATGTATTATAGTGCACAAAACATGTGATGTCACTAATTAGTTCTCCCCTATCTGGCTGGAGACATGTGCTAATTAGAAGCAGCAGGTTTAATTAATGGATAGAACAAATATGTGGCAGGACTTTTACCTCCTGAAGCCTAAGTTCCCAGCTCTGCACGCGAATAGCTATAACTAGGGAATTTTAATGTGAACTGTGAATTTCTGTACATGATCTTCAGGAAGTAATCAAGCAGGCATGGATTGAGAAAGTGACACTAGAGTACAGCAGACGTCTTTATGACTATATGCTCAGTCGGATATACTGTAGATATATACAGTATGTTTGACGAGGAAAGGACCTCATACAATATACTGTACAGTATTGATTGTTGTATAGCAATTTCACTGCATAAAATAACAATTTATAAAATTTGAGATTGTAATTGAAACTTTGAATTTCACTTTTGCTTTAATATTTTTTGCCACCACTGTACTGAAGAGATCCGAATATGTTGTAAACGCACACACACATATTCATTCATTCATTCATTCATTCATTCATTTTTTCAGTGACCTAAAAAGATCTGGCCTTTGTGAATTAAAGTATGACTAATGCGAGAACTGTGTGATCACTACACCTTACTGTACACACGGTGGCAGACTTGTGTCACTTGTGTGCTTCCGCGGCTTGCCCATTCCGTAGATAATTGCTTCCAATCATAGAATCTAGTAAGATCAAATAACAACCTGCTAATTTAATATAATGTTTTAAGGCAGTCAGGCAATTCAGTCTAAATAAAGTAAAAAAATCAATGAAGTTCTATAATTCATAAAGACCATCCCTAATGACATCACTAATAACATCACTAATTTAATTAAATGCAAAAATGTGAAAAAAAAAAAAAATCATACAAGCACAAGATTTGGAAAGAAATGTCTGAAACGAAACATGCACGGACAGACAGGATGATGGTAGAATATTCTCACCGGCTCACTACATGTGTATGCTCGAAGCCTTTAGACGGGCATCTGCTTCAAGTTATGATCAGGTTATGTGAATTTTTCATATACGGATTACCGTATGTGTGTGGGTGTCCATCTAGGGTATAAGATGCATTCATGTAAGTTTATTATAGATCATTAGATCTCTACTCCCTGGATGGCTTTCATTGTATTTCTCACTAAATTTGCTTTTTATTTTCCCCTTTGCTCACTTACAAAGAATGCACTCTTAATCATCAGTTAAAACTTACACAAGTTAATTACATAAGCTCCTGCCATGTGTCATCCCATAGCAATTTTTTTAAATTTATTTTTTATATTGGGCAATGTACTGCTGTAGTGCTGTAATGTAGATGTGTTCAGGTGTGTGTATAAGAGTGTGTGAGTGCTATGTACTATGTGTCCTCATTAAAACTTAAGCTCTAAAATGCTGTGCTCTGTCTCTACGGCAACGCTCTTCCCTCTCCGCTCTCTCCTCTCGCTCTTCTCTTTCTGCAGACACGATCTTCAGCATCTGACTCTGCTCCCATTAAGGGCTCCTTTACTTATTCAACCTCCATCCTTCTTTCCATCTGTACGCTCCAACGCCACAGTCTCCTCTCTTCCTCGCCATCTCTTCCCAACTCATCCTCTCTTCCTCATGGCCTCTCCATCCTTTTTCTTCATTCTCGTTCTCTTTTCTTTTTTTGATGTGTGTGGGTGTTGAGCTCATGCTGCACTTGCCATTTCTGCATTGTGTGTTGATTCATTGTAACATCCAATCCACCAGGACATGAACACACCAGATCGCACTCTCCTCCAGGTCTCTCTCACTCTCTCTCTCTCCAAAGAGCTAGTTGCTAGGTAACAGTTAATTGTCAAGAAATAGTTACATGTGTTGCAGTGTATTCCAGGATTGGCTCTGTGTGTATGCATGAGAAAGTGAGAGCGTGAATAGCTTCATAGAACGATGAACCTGCTACTATATTTTTAAGCCCAAACGACAATGATAACTGTAGGCACCTCTGAATATTTTATAGACACTCATATCGGCTGTGACGGCTCGTTTCCTGTCTCTAGGCACTGCATAATTTCAGCCAAGCAAAATGTTTAAACTCGATAAAAAAAAAAAAAAATGAAAAGGAATGTTTTCGTTTTTTGTTCCTCCCAAGTCAACACTCGACATTGATGTTCTGCTAGGTTGTGGTGGTGCTGCAACATTTCCATGGAAACCACAGCAGTTGTCAATCATATGATTTCTCTACATCTACAGCATACTATTCAGCATTGATTTTTCGCCCACTCTAAAACATTAGGTGTATACTAGTTAATACTAGTATACAGGATAATACTTTTTATTGTGTATGGTACTGGTTTTCTTCACGTTACTGTATATCCCCTGTGGTTTGTACCACCTTAGGTATTTAGAACAGTATAATGAAACTCTGGGATAATGGTACTCTGAAGCTACAGTGAGCAAAGGTTCATTGAAATTGGAAAAGCCTTGTCTTATCTTTTTTTTAATCTTTAATTGTCCAGTTTCAGGAAACCTCTGCCCATTGTAGCTGTAGGGTGCTGTTCTATACTGATAAGACAGACATTATGTTCGGTCTTCTCTCATTGTAGCCCATCCACCACAAAATTCAATGTCTTGTGCATTCTACAGTATTGCAAATGTGATTTGCTGAATTACTACATTATAGCCTTCTGGTCAGATATGACCTGTGTGCCTATTCTCTATTGACCCCTCTTATTAAGATGATGTTTCTACTCATAGAATTGTCACCCACTAGATGTTTATTGTTTATTACACCATCCTTTAAACTTTTGTGACCAACAGCCATTGTTTCCAGGCTATTTTGATGTTTTATTTGAATATAAACTGAAGCTTTTAACCTGTTCGTGCATTTTTTTTCAGCATTGCACTGCTACTCTGTGATTGGCCAATTAGATAATTGTATAAATGAGTAGGTATACAGATTTTCCTAACAAAACAAATTGTGAATGTACTTTTTAAGGTTAAATATGCCACCATACTGTATGCTGCATATTATTAAGTCTGATAGTATATCATGTTTTTTCCTCAGCATTAGGTTGCATGCTATTTAGTATAGAAGTATTGTATTGGTTTTCCACACACTACCTACTTACTGTAATTCAGATTATAATTCATATAACCACCATATATCATGCTTAATAATAATAATAATAATTATTATTATTATAATTATAATAATATTTTTAACAGAATTATTAAATTCCTATGTTTAGTTATCAACTGTACACTCTGGTGCATTTATACAGTAGTAGGGTTTTGGTTTTCTCCTATTCTCACCCATACATTTTATTTATCAAGCCAAAGTAAGTTCCATGACTGGCACTAAGACTGGCCTGTATTTAGTGGCTGGAAGCCCCTGCTTTCTGCATGGCAGATGAGTAGCCTACCACTGAGCCACAAATGCCCTTTCCTATATTGAGTAGTTAGAGTCACTGCTAGAGTAGAGTATCTACCATTTAGTGTGGGAATTTAGCCTTACATTCCCCTCTACTTCTACAATGTTTAAGGTGCGTAATATTTATCTAAATGTTACGTTTAGAATTGTGTTGATTTTCTTTGTTTCCTATAGGTTTGTACTGTATATCCAGTGTAAATGTAATCCAGTAATGCAGTAGTGTGCTGTTAAAAAAAAAAAGACAGACTCTCATCATATGCCCCAAGCTGCTGAGTATTTCCTAACAAATATATTGTATATATATATATATGAATATTGTTTATTACGCTCATATGCAGTTTAGAATGTAGCTGTAAAGGAAGAAGGTGAAAACAAGAAACAAAACGTGGGATTTCTCCCTTTTATTTATTGTCAACACTGTTTTGTACAAAGAGACAGAAGAATATATCTTAGCACTTATATTTCACACATACTGTGTCTGTACTCTCAATAGCTTAAGTATTGTGAAATTTCCCGTTAAATTATTATTGTAATCTTAAACACAGGTAATCTCTCTCTATACAAAAATGGATTAAGAGAAACCATTTGGTCATATTTACACAATCTGTACATTTGTAATTCGTCATTAACATTTAAAATAAGTGTCGGAAAAACCAAGGAAAAAAGATAATTAGAAATATCAATTTATATGAAAGACAACAAAGGCATACGTTTTATCCTTTCAATTTCGGGTCTACCCTCGGTCATGTGATCGTATTATACTGCTATGGTGGTTATAAAACCTTCCTAACAAAAGTGTATGGGAAATGATCCCATCCTAGTATCCATATGTCCATATATTAAAAATTATGGAAAAAAGGGGACTTCTTTATTCATAGCAGAACTTCAACACATGTGAGCTGCATCTCACACATACCCACACACAGAGGTAATCAAGCATGAATTCAGGCACATGTATTCTACAAATACCTGTGACATACATTAGCAGAGGAGGGAAATAAGGAGCCAATATGAAACAAGAACTGATAAGCCTACACCCGATAACAATGTTGCAGCCTCTTTGTGCAACGGCCAACTCCCAAGAATCCTATACTGTACATGAGTGAAAATTATAACAGAGTGCAAATATGAAATGTAGGCTACTATCTTTCACTCTCTTATGTGTACAATCCTGCCATTGTCTCTTGTAATCTCCACCTACATGCAGTGAACAGCTCCACTATCACAGAGCCTCCAGTGAATTGGTGCGAGTCCAAACTATAGGCTACGTTACAGGAAGAACTGCAGCTGTTTTGAGGAAGAGCAAAGGCGAACCGAGTTCCTTGCCAGCTCAATTTCACAAAAATAAGAAAATAAGAACAAAAATAAGAAATTTTAACAGCCAATTCACTGTTCTATAGCACTGCTAACCCAATAGCTTTTGAGTTAGCCTGCGTGACTTCCTTTCTGATAGACACTCACTCTTCCACTGTCACCCACACACACAGATTTTCTCTGTCCAGTGCTACCAAATCCATCCCACATAAAACATCAAGAGTGCCAGAAGAAGTGGCCACACTGCATAATTGTACACCAATCCTGAAAAATTTCATTTAAGAAACAAACATTTGACGGAAGAAAAAAAAGTGTACCCTTAATAAGAAAAAAGACCACGTTTAAAATAAAAACACATTTTTCCAAGGGTCAAACATGCAAATATATATATATTTTGCAGTGATAGATTAATTCAATCACTTACATTAAAAAATAGCCCTATGAACACAAGAATGAAGATAAACTTGTTGTCGAGTTAGAACCCCACACATGAATCAAAAGTTCAAGCTGAGGATAATGCTTTCTGTCAAACACCAGACCATTATTAGTTTGAACTCTGTGTGACACTAACTGGTATAGGTTGAGCAAAAGAAAGACACAATTCTTTTTTTTTACACAAAAAAGAAAAACACTAAACGTGGTCTTGGAATTATACAGAATCTAAAAGCTGGAATGTAAAATAGAAAGGAAGATGCATGCATGTCTCTCACAATGTACTCACAGTTTCACAAACTCTCACACACTTAGCAAAAAAATGAAGAAATGTGGCGTTTAAAGTGGTGTTTTCTTCAAGTCCACAAAATAGATATTTACACAGCAATTATTAATATAAACATTGTGCTTGAATTGGAGATCCGTTTGGCTGAGAGTATGTTTATAAAATGTGAATAAAGAAGATGTATATTCCACACAGAAAAAACTTATTTAGAGCTATATAGGTACATGGAAAAGAAAAAAAAAAGACTGGAATTTCTGGGACCACCAGAAAAGGTTACATGTAGGCTGGTGGAATGTAAATAGGACACAGTCTATCGATTATACCACTAAATGGCCAGGTTTACTGGTTAATCTAGTTAAAACATTAACAAAGTGTAATTTTTGTCTAATTCATGTAATACTAGACAAAATACCTCAAGTGAATATATACGCAGTAATCCTGACTACTTATAGACTATTGCTGGTTGTCCAAGATTGGTTGGGTTAATATACAATAATGATTAAGTCTAGAACATTTAGTTTGTTTAGTAAGTGCCATTCCAACACATTTGATTTAGAATAAAACTAAATAGAAGAGTGTTCTTTACAGATCAGCACTGTTTTAACTGTGGTTTAAGCAAAAGCAGAGCTAGTCAGGATGCTGTCTGTTGAAATATGTAGAGAGAGTAAAGAAATAAGTAACATTTGTACTTGTGTTATTATAATTTTGATCTTTTCTATGTTTTTGGGCAGGTTGAATTGTGCAAATATTCAAATTTTACTTCATATTTTAGTAAGTGAAACACATCCTAAAGTTAAATCTTTGCCGTATTCTTACTGTACAATTCTGAAAAAAGAATATTTACACTTATAAAATACAAGTGGCTGCCAAGGCAAAGCTCTTTCATAATATCCTGTAAAAGCCGTCTCATTCTTGGCCAAAAAGAACAAAAAGAAAGGGAAAATATTACCTCCAGGCTAAGTGTGGAAAATAATGAATCGATTTATGTTCGTTTTTTCATTATTTGAACTTAACGCTGCAGGTCAATAAAAAAAAAATAAGACATCCCATCTAATAATTTCACTAAATACTAAGTTATTTTCTGTAGAACGGGTTTCACTGAGAGCTGTGCAAATTGAATTCAAAATGAATTTTGTAAAACAAAAATTCTGAATTTACATCCGTGCTACACAATAATACAATTTAAGATTGTGTTATGTCTCTGCACTGAATTGGACATTGCAATTCCTTTTCAGGTGTCTTTATCACAAGTAACGATCCAGAATCATGGATACTCATCCAATTACCAATCTGTGTGCAGTGACCAGAAAGTTGCCATAGCAACATGACCTGTATAATTAGAATTCTGGGACTCCTGCTAAGGCACGTAATGTGCTGTGTTCTAAACCAACGCTCTACTGACATTAATGCAACATTATAAAAATTGTAAAGCCATAAAAAGAGATCATAATAATTGTCCTTCAGCACAATATCTCGAGTACAACTGAAGTACTTTGCAAATCATGCCTTTTACATATAATATTACAGCACTCAATAAATGAAATAAACATGAATAATTAATAGTAAATAAAGCTGAAAGGAAAACAATTTTTTTCCAGCTTGGCATTGTCCCTGGCGGTCCTGGAGTTCCAGATCAGGGCAAAATGGCATGATGATGTAAGACAATGCAAGCTCTGTTGACAAATAGGATCAAATGACAACCCATGATGAAATAAGAATTCTCTGCAAAGTAGTATGCTAACACAGAATTGTAAGCAGAGTAAAAAGATATTACAGCATGTAACATACAGAAATCAATCCCAAACTGAACATCATAAACATTGTAATCTAATAATATTATTGTTAACATCATCAATACAATTATTGTAAGGTGTACCCTGTTGTTTCTAGACAATAACTGATTTCTCTTCACGATTGTACCAGGTCTCTGTACCTAAGCTTAATCGGACATTGTGTTTTGGTATAAGGAGCAGAAAAATAAAACGGATAATTAAAAAGAAGAGAGGATAAAATAGAGGGATATACTGAGGTTGTCACTCTCTGGTCTGAGCTTTTGTCTGGTAAACAGGTCCCTTCTCTCTATTTACAGTGCTCCAACAGTGCTACGTCCACCTGTATCAAACATAGATCAGTTCCTCTTGTTTGCTTTCTTGGTTCTGAAAGTGAAGTTACAAAGTAGACATGATCTGTTGGTCATTACTTTAGTCTGCTGCCTCCTTGCTTTTCAAATTCCATTTGTCTTCTTCCACTTCTTTCTTTCTGCCTCTGTCTCTTAACTGCACATAAACATCAGACATCAGACTCAATGCTGGAGAGCTTCTCGTATACATGTCCATTACTTGAGCCATTGAAAGGTCTCTGTGCTTGTCCCATCCCTAACCCGTCCCTTGCTGACAGCAGCTTGTTGTTGCCTGCTGCCCCCCCATGGTGGTTGCTGAGGGGCCCACTGAGGCATAGCTCCTTGGGAAAACGGGGTCCCACGTTGGACAAAACCCCAGCAGAAGCAGAGGCTGGCAAATAAGAAGTCACCCCCATGGAGCCGCGGAAGTCTGCCCGGTTGTTGTTGAGGAGCTGTTGCTGCTGTTGTGGCTGCTGCTGCTGTGGCTGTGCCTGTTGCTTTTTGATGTAGTACGATTTGGCGCCATGTAATAGGCACTGGTCATCGCCGAAGGTTGGGATGAATGGGTTCTGGTTCACCTTATCTGGGTAGAGAGATTTAGACAAGGAGTAAGTCCCAACCCCTCGGGTACCTCCCATACCTCCTCCCATCATGCCTCTATCCCTGTCCCTAGTGTCTCTTTCGCCTACAGAGCGACGGTGCAAACCTCCCTCACCCCCACGGAACAAGCTAAATGATGAGCCACCTCCCTTCCCCCGGTCCCCACCACTAAAAAACGACTCCCGTTCCTCTCCCATATACCGCTCAAACATCTGGGCATATGGGCTTGCACCTTCCATGTAGCGATCTTTGTCTTTCAGGCTCACACTCCGGGGTTGAGGAAGCATAGCTGCTCCTCCAAACCCTCCAGAGCCTCCCATCCTACCCGCCCCTTCTTTCTGCAGGTCTACGAATGTGTCATAGGAATGCTGCCTACGCAACACCCTGCCCCCTGGGCCAAACTTGCGCCTCTGCACCTGGGTTTGTGCCCCGCCACCTCCAACACCTCCCTTTCCACCTTCTGGGGGGAACTTGCCCCCTATCTGATCCAGGAGGAGGTGGTTGTCCTCACTGATGTCATACAAGTTGCCTGGCTTCTTGCATGAATCACATCGCTTGCAAGTGGCTGAGCTTGGCCTACTGGAGGTTTGTCCACTACCCCCACCTCCTCCACTTGATCCCACTACACCCCCTCCTCCCCCATGCATACAAACAGGCTTGCTGCCTCCACTATGGCAATTACGGCATTCCCAATCCCCTCCTGCCAAACCTCCCACCCCTCCAATGTTCTTTTCCCAGCATGCATGGCCCTGCTGCCCAGGAGATCCTCCCACTCCACCCTTACACTCTGTCTTCTTGGATTTACCTTTCAAGAAATCGTCCACAGGAACCAAACTAGTGCACGCTCCCCCGCCACCACCACTGCTGACTATGCCGCCACATCCGCCCCCACCCAGACCCCCTCCGCCACCCATTCCTGGAGCATCACTTAAATCCAAGTGCTCCCACTGGGATGCCCCTTCCTTGGATCGGAACTGGTCAATGTAGAAGTCCCTCAGATTATCTTTGTCATGGAACATGTACGAAGAGTTGGCCCCTCTCAGACTCTTGCGTTCCACAGGTGGGGTAGCTGAACGGTGCCCTTGTGTAACAGGATGATGGTGGTGGTGGTGGTGGATGGTGTGGTGGGTGCGCCTTCGGAAACCCAGCTCGATTTCATCTTGCTCCCGGCGTGACTTGGCAGAAGCTGGCCTTTTTTTCAGGCTGTCCCTGTACTGCTTGCGTCGTTTAGCATTGCCCTCAAGGTTTCCATAGGTCACGGTGTGAGTGGAAATATCTGACACATCTGAACGGATATTTCCGTCGTCCCCTCATGACCCCGCCCCCCCTCCCCCACAGTACCTCTCATGTCCTGCGATAAACCCTGAACTGGATGCCCCTCCCTTGAAGGAAAACTTCCCATATATATCAGGCAGGCCAGACTTGAAGCTCGACTGGGTGGGGTGGCCTGCAATCAGGTCAAACTTTTCCCTGTTCCTGTGTGTCAGTGACTGGCGGGGCTGGGTTGTGAAAATAGGCGCTACCCCTCCCCCTAGACTGTCACAATCGTACATCCCTCCCTCCAATGAGCTGGCACTGCCTAAGCTACGAGGTCGGTTAGGCAAGGGACCCGACATACCCAGAGCCAGTCCGGATCCCGTGCCCCCATGGTGGTGCAGGTAATGATCCTGGTACAGGTTACTGTCCTTCAGGTGCATGTTCCCAAAAGTCCTCTCCACATCACTCACATAGTCGCTGAACATATTATCTTCTGGCAGATATGGAGGTGGAGGCTTGCAGTCACTGTGGCCTGCCAGACTGCGCCGATGCTCAC
Organism: Heterobranchus longifilis; assembly: GCA_028570985.1. Taxonomy (NCBI): domain Eukaryota; kingdom Metazoa; phylum Chordata; class Actinopteri; order Siluriformes; family Clariidae; genus Heterobranchus; species Heterobranchus longifilis. The sequence goes on along the minus strand of JAOVVB010000028.1, from coordinate 9,321,742 downwards.
TGATGTCATAGACAGCTGACTCACGATGGCCATAGTCCAGGGCACTGTGGGGAGAGCCATTGACCCCAGGCACAGAGGTCATATTTTTGGCTGTACGCAGCAATCGAAGGATGTTAGAGTGGGTGTTGTTCATGTTCATGTTCATGGTGGCTGACGGAGAGTTGAGGCCCGATTTGTTCTCCTCAATCTGGACACCATGGATGCAGCTGTAGATCCCCTGATGAAGAAATTAAAGAAAAGTAAGGTTATGAAACAGGGGGAAGAAGAAAGAAAGACATAAAAAATAAGAATTAATTTGCTGCGTTTATGGTGAATAGTAAAGTATTATGTTAAAATTTAATCAATGCCCTTGCTATATCCATTAAAGAATACAACATATTGGGCCTCACAACAATCCATACTGAAGGATGGTATAGTAAATGGTAGGTTCATTAAAGCTCCATACATCAGACCCCAGCCCTGCACTGTCAAATGAAGGAGGGGTTACCATGAAAGACAGGTTGAAAGAGATAAAGTAGGTGGTAAACGTGTGATTGATGGTGTTTTTGCAGTGAGACTGGTTTTCACCAACAATCAATAATGCCAATCAATGTGATTAAAAATTCAGCTAACATTACTACATCTTTTTAGCTCTTCTTCTTAGTATTAAAGAAACAACAGGAAAACGAATTCTACAAAAATATCTGAACCTCTTCAGCTTAATCCAATGTATTGCTTTTTTAAGCACTCATCTAAAATTTAAATTCCATTTAAATGATAGAATACTGCCCATCAATTTTCTTTGTTAGTTCTTTAGTGCTATTCAAACAGGAACTCCTTAAATTTATTAAAAAAAAAAAAAAAAAACACAGAAAGGAAAAATAACAATTATGTAATACACAAAAATAATCTTAAAAATATTCACATGTCCTGTAAGATATGTCTATAAATTGTGATAAAATGTTTCTTCTCTGACCCTTAGTAACATTTTCTGGCTCACCATTGTTCTTGTGCACATCTTGTGTTAAAGTGCCCCTATTATGCGTTTTCAAATATGATCTTTCATGCAGAGTGTCATGTAGCTGTATGTGAACATAAACTACCTGCAAAGTTGTGATGCCGACAGTGCACGATAAATGAAGTTTTTGTCTATTAAAAAAAAGAGTCGGCTCACATTCGCCTAAACGAGTCGTTA
>JAOVVB010000028.1:9291558-9307571 GCA_028570985.1 Heterobranchus longifilis | reverse complement strand
TTGGCAAAGCTAGAGGAGAAACACACAATGAATATGTTGTCTTTAAATTAATTTCACTGGCACTATCGTCGTCTATACCGCTTTATCCTGTATACAAAGCACGAGGTGGGATACACCCTGGTGCCAATGCATCACAGGGCACACAGACATAAAAACTATGCGAATCCTCTGCATGTCTTCGGACTGCGCGAGGAAACCCACCAACCACATGGAGAACATGCAAACACCCCAAGGAGGGAATCGAACCTAGACCCTGGAGGTGCGAGGTGACTGTGCTAACATCTACAGTAAGCCACTGTGCCACTCCTACTGTACCTTAATGTGTCAATAGAAAAGAACATATTTTAGAAGTCTATAAATTCCTAGCCTCTCAAAGGGATAATTTTTTTCAAGAGAAAAAAGAAAATCTACAAATTCTACAAGATGATGTAAATAACATACCTCTTAATTCCTCATAAATCTAAATGTCAGTGTACCTGTGTTAATTGATGCAGGTTTGAAAGGAAAATACTGACTTGATTTCATTTTTAATGTTTATTGGTATCCATAATAATTGATTTCATGTAGAGAACCTTTTCATTTTTTATGGCTAGCCTTGTTCAATGTGTCAAAGTATAAACTGATGCTAGCACTACAGAAATTGGGCTGTAAATAATATATGCAGTGTTATTCTAGCTTTATTGAACTGTGAAGGCCATTGCTTAAAGGTCACTTCTACAGTACTGACAGAAAAGCTCTTGGCCATATCCTTAGTAATCTGGGTTTTATAGGTGAATCCTCCGTACCTTCTTATCGCTGAGTCCAGACACCTGGTCAACGTACTCCTCTTGGATCATGAAAGCAGCCAGGTTGGCAGTGTAACTGGCTAGGAAGATGACAGCGAAGAAGGCCCAAACTGATACCATTATCTTACTAGTGGTGCCTTTGGGGTTTTGTACAGGCACAGAGTTGTTGAAGACTAGACCCCAGAGCAGCCAAATGGCCTTTCCGATTGTAAACGAGGGACCACCTGGCTCTGAAGACAGAGAAAATGAAAAAGAGTGAGTATCAAAGAAAAAAAAAGAAAGAAACAATATACTGTATATGTACATGTGAAAAAGCCAAAAGAGAGATATGAAAGATGGTAAGCAAAAATGCAGAGATTAAGAGGAATAACAAAAAGGGTAAAAAAAAAAATGAGAGAAGCTGTTTAAAAAGTAGATGGATGCAAGCATAAGCATATTCAGAAAGAGCTGAAACAGTAATTGGAGGTGAAAAAGGCATAATGCTTTCAAATGGCTAGACACAGAGACACAGAGGGACTCTACAGTGTGTTATAGTTATAGAAAATTAGAATAGCTTTTAAGCTCCAGCGCAGTACAACAGGCTTATGTAATATGGACATGTCATTAAACATGGGCCTGGGGGCGAGAGGAGAAATCAGTAGTCTCTGTATTCTCTCAGCTCCCAGCAATTACCTGGAGACAGCACAGTGCAGCACTGGACATGGTTTGGTTTCACCATATATCTGTTCAGATTAAGTTTTTCTGTCGGGCAAAATCTTTATTGCTGAGATCCCTAAAATTCCACTGAAACCAAAATATTAGTATGGTAACACAGTGACAGTTTCTAGATGTGGATGTGTATCTTTAAAGTTTTTTCCCGCTTATTGGTGTGGTCTAAAAGCAAAGTTTTAAACACTTGAAAACCCTGAGGTATAAATGTGTACCTGGTCATGACATTTTCTAATATTTATTTAATAAAATAAAACATTTGCACAACTTGTAATGACAAGTCCAGTGGATTCTCATTTCTGATGCACACTGCTAAGACATGCCCAAATGCCTTCTGAAACCTTCTGGCAAACTTCTGGCAAAAATTGCATTGTATTCACAAAACACATTATCTTGTTATTAAGATTTGTATTCAGGTACATCCCTTCATATATTTTTTTTCATTCAATCATTGTCTATACCGCATATCCTGTAGAGCGTTGCAGGTGGCCTGGAGCCTATCCCATGAGACTTAGGGCACGAGGCAAGGTACACCCTGACCTGGATGCCAATAAATTTCAGGACACTCACAAACATATTATGGGCAATTTGGGAATGCCAATTAACCAAATCTGTCTTTGTACAGTGGGAGAAACCAGAGTACACGAAGGAAACCCACCAAAAACAAGTACAAACTCCCTGCGGCAGGAATTGAACCCTCGACCCTTTGAGGTGCAGGGCCATAGCGCTAACCACTATGCCATGGTGCCCCCTACATAATATTTATACGAAATGAATTCAAATCAGGAATTAAACCATTCTTGCGAAGTTATATGCAGTGGCGAAACTGGAAATTATTTGCAAGGCAAATGCTTGATGGAGGTACATTAAGAGGTACACATCTGTAGTAACAGCCAAATAATTAAAACTTATATCAGAGTTTTCACATTGTACATCTTAAACTTTAGTTTTTAATTAATGTTATATTGTATCATTAAAAAACTTAATTAATTCTTACTTCAAATTCGATCCTTCTTCTTACAGTGCTTCGAAATGTTTTTAATAGGGTGAGATGATGGAAACAGGATGGTTCAGATTACCCCTTTACAGCATTTGACAGACACCCTTATCCAGAGCAACTTACATTTTATCTTATTATACAGCTGAGCAATTAAAGGTAAATGGAGCAAGTTGGCAGTGCTGAGATTTAAACCTGGGACCTTACAATCAATAGCCCAACACCCTACCTTGTATGTCACATATACATCACAGTACAGGGAAATTGTTTTCCTCACATGTCCCAGGTAGGAAACTATGGTACATTGGAAATGGAGTAGACAGGCTTATTGCTCAAGAGCCAACTGTGGCAGCTTGGTGGAGGTGGGGATTGAGCCGCCAACCTTCTGATCAGTAACCCACTGAGCTACCACTGCCTTCAAATATTAGATATACTGATATATTAGAACTTACCTGCAACATCTTCTGTATACTGAATATCAATATTTTTAACACAAGCACAGCAACACACCAGACTTCCACTACACTGTTTTTGTATGTCACATTCTGCACCAATGTAATTTATCAAGCTAACTTCTGCTGTTGTTTGTCTTACTGGACTTGTAAACCATTTCCACTTCTCTCCAAACACAGTTGGGATTGCAAGTCACATGGTGGCATGGTATGGTAATGTGGGTATATTTGAAATGTGAAAAGGCTCTGTATTCTCAGTAGAAGAGAAATTAGACTTGTTACAGAAGTTCTGTTAGTCTAATGATATCTTGTAAAAAGAACAGTTCAAATGTTATGCATGTTAGGTTATGCATGAAGTGGGCTATGCTTAATATGATTCAAAAAGAGATACAATAATTTATTGCATATCAATCTTGTTCAACAGCAAAGTGTAAGCACACACAAAAAAAAACACTATTCAGTTATACTCTGAAAACATTTGTTTAAGCACACCATTAAACTTTTTTGTCAGAATTTATTTGATTACAATTAATTGTCTTTGTCTGGCATGACATCTAGCTAGTAATGTTGCTAGCAATGGTTTCGTTGCTCCTCATTTCTGTTGATTTTTTACATATTAGCTTTTCATTGGATTTATTTTATACATCCAAAGATGCACAAATCTACCCTAATATCCCTCCTTTTCTAAAACTGTTCTCTGATTATGCACTACATTAAAGTCTATACTTATTATTTCTGAGAAAATTCTCATCCAACTGTAATGGTCAATATAATGGGGAAAAAAACATGCATTACTTGTAAGGACATATACAATTTACTTTCACGGCCAGATTGCTTTTGACATCCCGGCTATAACGTGTCAGGGTGTTTAATCGGTGTTCCCCCACCATGCACACGCAAGTCTGTGTCAGTGCATGCATACCTCGTCCATCTGCCAGACAGCGGTTATAGCCGACTGGACTGAAATATTCGAAGACAAAGACGGCCACGGCAGATACGATCAGCAGCATCACAAACATCATCACCCACACATCAGCACTGAACGGCTCTGAGACAGACAGAGAGAGAGAGAAAGAAAATGGAGACAGATGTTTATGTTACATTCTGACCCAATATTACAGCTCCTCAGAGAGACAGATGTCTTTGTTATTCAAGCTATCAGAAATATCACTCTTCCAGGATGCTTATTTGTCTGAGATTAGATTTGGAATAATCGAGGTGTAACAAGGACAGATTGAATAGGCAAAAGATAAAAAGTTTGAAAAATGTATACTGTAGTTATAAGTTTATTACAGAAATAAAATAAAATAAAAATTATATCATATATCATAGAATTTTAAAATACAATGAAACTAAATTCTAAAAGAATTAAAGTACCTTAAGGCATATTCTGAAAAATAGGTTTTCAAATTAAATCAGTTGTAAAAAAACAATAAAGTTAAACTATATTTAGAAAAGGACTATGTCAAAGAGAAACAACAATATATGTCAAACAATGCTATAAATGTCCTGTGAAATTCTCGATTGAAAACAATAATTCATAATATTGCCTCATAACAGATTTGGCAACTTTCTGGTCTGGAAACTAACTCTATGGCCGGTCTGAAGAAAGCGGGCCAATTTTTTGAAAAGGTGACTCATGAGGCCTACAATGTATATAATCTACAAACACCTGTTAACTTTGCAGATTGCAGGGTGCATGTGAGGTTAAAAAAAAAGAAAAGAACTTGAAATAAATCATGTCATATTTTTCCTCCAACTTTGATATGCAGCACCTAACAAAAATCCAAATGAAAAACAAATAGAAACACTGCAGGGTAAAGGAAAAAAAGTTAACACTAACCTGCTAGCTTATGTCTGCACACCCTTTTAGAATGGGGCATGTGACTCTTATCAGAATGAACCAATCAAATGCTGCCAAGAGACAGCAACAATAAAGGCGTTGCAAAAAGAACTGACAAGTACTGGTCACTCCCAGCATATGACAACAATGGCTTGCGTTCTTCACATGTCTGGGCGATGGTGTAGGACGCCCAGATAGAAGACCAAAATAAATTCAAGCCCACCAAAATCTTGTCAAAATGAGACCAAAGAAGAACTGGGTATAATTTGAATTTAAATATACGTTTGGTGCAAAAACAAGACTAATCATCCACAGAGCACTATACCATGGTGAAGCATGGTAGTGGCAGCATCGCACTGGTTCTTTTTTAGCACTAGGATTCTAGGCATATCCAAGCCAGAAAAAACAAGTCAAGGTTTTGGGAATGACCCAGTCAGAGTGAAAACCTGAGGAATGACTTGATGAGGGTTGTACAAAAGAGGTCCATTAAAAATTTGTTAGATTTAGAGCTTTTTTTTTTCATCAAAGCTGTAGATTCAGATATAGAGACAGGAGATGGCTCATCTATATTATTGAAAACAAAGCAGAGGGCTATAAAGATGACAAATTGGTCACAAAAAAGTTTATACCAAAGAAAAAAAACTGAAAGATATTTGCTAAATTATAACATTTCTTATGTTCATATAATTCCATATTCACTGAAATTGTGCTCAACTTATTATAATTTTTTTATTATTAATAATATAAAGGTATGTCGGAATATTTTTTGTATTATATCAGTCCGTCTTGATTCACCTGACCTTTTCTACAACAGACAGATCGAGAGTCTTGTAAATGAAGTGTGCTTCTTGAGGAATCTGAATAAGTGATCTTATCTTGAATACCACTTCATCAGCTTATTGAGTGTTTATCATTGGAAGTGACAGCGAGAGAACAAAGTAGGCTCTTTATGAATACCTGCGCATGTCCTGTGGCTGGAAACCATTACATTTTAGGTCATGCAGATTCTATGAATATGCAACTTAGAAATCCACCCATGTCCAATCCTCTTGTCTGGGAATAGTGTGATTACAAAATACATTTGCATACTCTTACACTGACTAACCACTTCATTAGGTACACCTTGGTAGTACTTGGTTGGACCACATTTTGCCTTCAAAACTGCCTTAATTCTGCGTGGCATAGATTCTGCAAGGTGGGACATTTCACATTCCTTCGAGATTCAGATCCATATTAACACGATAGCATCATGCAGATGCTGCAGATTCGTCTACTGCACTTCCATGATGCAAATCTCCTGTTCCAACACATTCCAAATCTGGTGAATTGTGGAGGCCATTTGAGTACAGTGACATCATTGTCATGTTCAAGAAACCAGTTTGAAATGATTTTAGCTTTGTGACATGGCACAATATCCTGCTGGTTCATCAAAGGATGCACATTCAATTCAATTCAGTTTTATTTATGAGATGACAATAGGAAGAAACCTTGAGAGCAACCAGACTCAACAGGAAACCCATCCTCATTTGGGTGATAACGGATAGCAGGGATTGATCTACAGTCATACTGTGTGTTAGGAGGCTGGAAGTTCAGTATAAAAGGAAATTTAAGTAAATATGGAGTCCACATTCGTTATTGGAGGCTCAGGTACAAAACTGTTTGTGGGAATTTCAGTTCTGAACTATTGAGCAACTGTAGTCACAAGTCATCAGAGAACAGCTGTCTGTATCAGCCGAGCACATATTCAGCAACAATACTCAGGCCAGCTGTCACACTTAAACAATGCTTATTTGGTACTAACCCAAAGTGTGCTAAGCAAATCTCCCCCAAACCATTACACCACCAGAAGCCTGAACCGTTGATGATATGAGGCATGTTGTTTACACCAAATTCTGACCCAAACATCCGAATGTTGCAGCAGAAATTAAGGCTCATCAGGCCAGGCAATATATTTCCAATCTCGTATTGTCTAATTTTAGTGAGCCCATGCGAATTGTAGCCTGAGTTCCCTGTTCTTTGCTGACAGCAGTGGCACCCGCTGTGGTCTTCTGCTGCTGTAGCCCATCTGTTTCAAGGTTCGCCACGACATGTTGTGCATTCAGATATGCTCTTCAGCATACCTCGGTTGTACAACAGCTCGAACCAGTCTCCTCTGACCTCTGGCATCTTCTGGAGAACGACCACTCACTGAATATTTTCTTTTTTTCAGACCATTCTCTGTAGACCCTAGAGATGGTTGTGCATGAAATTCCTAGTCTGCCAACAACAATCATGCCACTTTTAAAGTCACTTAAATCAACTTTCCTCACCGTTCTGATGCTCGATTTGAACAGCAGATTGTCTTGATCATGTCAACGTGCCTAAATGCGTTAAGTCGCGGCCGTGTGATTGGCTGATTAGATATTTGCATTAACAATCAGTTGAACAGGTGTACCTAATGACGTGGCCAGTGAGTGTATATTTTCTGGAGGCTATAATGTTTTTCTATACTACAGTACATTATTAGAAAATAAAGCGTTTTTAAAGCGTTTTCTTGAAAGTCTCATTGAAAAGATGAATGTCAAATCAAAGAGAATAATGCAGATTGTTGTAACTCATTTTTAAAGAGTTTATAGAAAAATCAGGTTTGTGTGACTTTCATGATTCACATACTGTACTGTATGTGTGCGTGTACATGTTTTGTGCCACACCTAGAAATGCAGAAGGAGACACGGTGCCATTGCTACGTGAGACCATGACACTAATGCCCGTCTCTATGAAGGGGACAGAGAAGTCAATGACCTCTGACCGCTCCTCGTTGATGGTGAGAGAGCCCACTGCCATGTGAGCATTCTTCAAAACCACCTACATCGTAGGAGAGAGAGCACAAGAGAGAAAGAGAGACTTAATAGAAAGAGAACAAATGAAACACAAAATATGCAAACATTTACACAGAATACTGAAGGTAAAAGAGAAATTAGGTTACTACACTGGGTCATATGTGGAAATTGTCACACCCTTGTTTTTCCCCTCGCCCTTCTTCTCTATCCACTTATTTCCTTTCCCTAGACCCCTCTTCAGCTCAGGTATATTTAGCTTAAGTATCAGAGGCCCTGGGCTACACAGGAAAATGGGATACAACACACTGAATTAATAAGGTGAATGTATGCTACAGAGATGCTGCCCTGCCTCTCTTTGCCTTATCTAAACTAACACACTTTCTCTTTATCTCTCCGCTGCCATTCTCGTTCCCCATTAACTTCAGTGATTTTATCTTTTGCATGAAATATGTGTTTGTGTAAAAAAAAAGAAAAAAAAAAAGTATTATGAAAATGTTTAGCCGTCATGTACAGCTATTAAGCAATGAGCCGCTCAGGCGAAAGCAGAAACCTACCTAAACATTGTGACTGATGTGACGATAATTAATGTGACTCTAAATGAAAAGGAGTTACACAAACATGCCACAATCATTTAAACAACTGTGGATCTGCAACAGAATTATTTCTAATCTGAATTAAAATACCAGCTGGACTCTCTCTCTCTCGCTCTCTCTCTCTCTCTCTCTCTCCTCCGTCCATCTTACTCTCACACTCTGTGCCGTTGACTCACTCTCTTTCACGACACACTTTTTCTCGCACTTTCACGACTGCTAAGTGACACATTACTAGCCTGAAAAACAACCACTTCGTGTTCTATCAAAATTACATACCAGCCAGAATAATTTCCAATAAATGAATATTAAGCAAGGTAAATAAAATAGAACAATACTTTCCTCTTAGGAAACTTAAATTTGTAAGATGCATATCCAGCATTATATTGGATTCCAAATTAATCACGCTTTAAGATTAAATGATTATTATGCGTATTTTGTGTTTCCTTGAAGAAACACAGCACCCTGTGCCCTCCTTGACTTCCAACAACCACATCAGTTTGTGCATCACAGCAATGCAAATTTTCCTTTCGATGAAACACAGCAAGCATGCTGATCACCTCATTTCAAATTAAATTATTCTGATAGGCATCTTGATGCAAATATTGGCTCACATGCATGAGTAATTCCAGTATCACCTGAAGCAACGGCTGATTCTACCCAACGCCAGGCTTTTTAAAACGCAAGTCTCATGCTATACCAGTGCATTAGCACTAAGCTCAATAGGCATCAGACGAAATGTGCTTATTCAGTGAACAGACTGCACATTTTTCGAATCGATGATTTTATCAGGCCTTTCAATAACCGTGGGGGAAAAAGAGAAGAAGCGAGAGAAAAGAGCCTCAGCAGTAAGGGGAGCGGAGAACTGGACAAGTTTTGTGGAATATATCCGAAATGACATTTTAAAAATCAAATACGTAATGCACCTTCTTACTCCCTTCAGAAACAGAACGTCATACAAAATATTTTCCGGGTACAGTCTGCAATTTCAGCAAAGGTTTACTTGAACCCATAGGTTCTTTAGACTTTAAGTTAGACTTTAAAACAAATCGTATCTGTCCAGCACCATAAAACACCCCTTATAAATTCTAGGCAGAATCAGATAACGGTTTTACGGATAGCGGTTAATAATGGTTTCTCTTAAATGATTACAAGTTAAAAAACAAGAACCATTAATCGTACCAAGAACCACTGGGGAACCATTATTTTTTACATGTACTGCACAGTACAATGTCTGAATAGTGCCAGAGGCAGAGCAATCTGAAATGAAAGGAAACATGATTGACTGCCTCATGGTTCTGATTGGTTGGATTCTGGGGGTCCAAATAATTAGTTTTCCTGGAGTGTTACAGAAAAAACAAATTTTTGCAAAAAACATTTTTACATTTTTATTTCAAAAGCACTGACTTGCGACTTTGATATTTCATTAACATGTCTAGATGCAAAGGCTGCTCCCTAGCCTAACCTGCCAGATGTTCCTAGAACAACTTAACACAGAAGAAATGTGTTTTTGAAAAACAACCCCACCTCGCCCACCATGCCGTTCCACGTGCCATTGATCTTCTTGCCGTGTTTCCCGTTGGTCACTAGGTAGAGGTCGTAAGTGAACTTCACAGATTTTGCGATCTTTTTGAGGATGTCTATGCAGAAGCCCTTGCAACAGCGCTTAATATAGATCCCTGAATCTCCTGTTTGGTTTCTGGGAAAAGGAAAAGAGAAGCATGTAAGCTGGGAAATATCAAAGGTTGTTTTGACGATGTGAACTATGAATAACATGGCAAAAACTAAAACAGCATAAACTCTGTAATGAAATTAACTTTCCTTTATTCCTTGGAGGTCCAGATTATGTAGTCCTTATACAGTACCAGAGTAGAGTAGATTTTTTGTGCTTTAATGGAAGTCTTTTCTTTTCCATGTTTGTATTCTGCATAAGAAGCTTTCTAGTGAGTTTTAGCCCTCAACCAAAGGTTTTTTGCAGGTTACCGAGACAGCAAATTTGAATATTATTATTTGATATATTACTTGATAAGACACGTCTTGTTGCCACTTAGAGAAAATATGACAATGTGCTTTAGTTGTTGTAGGAATTTCATCAAACCATTGTCTCACCAGGAATCTGAGTTTCATATAAAAGAAGGTTTCACATAGAAAAGAGGTTTAGACCAATTAAAAAGATTGCATATTAACAACCAGTAGCTACTGTATGTGTTATTAGATCATGTTAAGGTACTGGGTACTGGGCAAACTGGGTGTTATGTGAAATTATATTTTTGTGGATTAACTCCACCTAGAGGTTATATTAACATTATAAAAAATAATTTGCCTGTTTTTGCTTTATGTCTGAAATTTTGGAACCTTTTTTTTTTTTCTCCATAACTCAGCTTAAAATTTTTGAAATTAGTTAGAGGGCATGTTTAAACATATTAACATAAATTATAATTATGGGTTTATATATTGTATGCTCATGTGACATGTTTGTTTTTTACTACAAGCACATTTTCTATGAAGAACCTAGTGCATCCATATTCATTCATCCAGCATACAGCTTCTTATAGAGGCAGCTGGAAAATTTATACATAGTGTTTACTAGAATACACTTTAAAACCATTTTATCTTGATTATAATAAAGGGTTTCTGTTGGTGTCATGTAAAAAAAAAAAAAAAGAAGCATTAGCAGCAGTGAAGTCTGTACAGACTATTTCCTTTAAACAACATTTTAAAACCTTGAAGCATTCAGTAGTAACTAGACTGACAGGCTGCTTACTGGGCTTTGAGCTGTTTTCTGCAGGGAACCGTGTTCCTCATGCAGGTACCACTGAGAGGATCCACATCCTCCACAATGACAAACGGGGCCTCCTCTAGTGTAACGATAGACAGGTGGTCATCATCCCTTTCTTCTGCATCTGAATAAAGCTCAAAGCGTGGCCACACGTGGTATTTCATGGTCAACGAGCCATTCTCCCACTTTCCCACCTGGGAAGTGTAAGGGATAAAAGAAGAAAAAGGAAAGTGCTTAGAGAGAAATTAAGGGCAAGTGGGGAAAGGGGAGATAAGAGAGTGAGAAAGGTCAGAGTTGGATTAATGTGAGTATGGCAGAATAATAGAGAGGAGAGATAGGAAGAGGACTGTGTAGTCTGACTATGGCATTATGATGTCACACGGTGTGATGTTTATCTATAGAAGTGTTAACCCGCAGTCAAACATGATGTGACCAAAGGGAATTCATTTAGAATGAGACTTTGTAGATGTTAGCAAAGGGCAGTTGGCCAGGATAGAACAAAGCAGATGTTTGGTTGCTACTAATGCGAATGTGTATCATCAGTCTTTAAACCGAAAAATATTGTAGGTTTTCAGCTTAAAATTCTAAATTCTATTCTGAATTCTGATTATATGTGTGGCTTTCCATACTATCTATAGCTAGCATCTGTGAATATCATATGAGCCTGGTGCTACAAGTGAATTCATAGCAACCAACAGTAAACTGAAGATGGGAACACTCATAACAAGCAGTGCAGCAGTGCGAGGCGAAATATCACCACCAGTGTAAGTGGGGTTAGCAGAATCTCTCGAGACCCAGATAAAGAGGGCGAGAGGAGGAAGAAAGTATAAAAAATAAATACTCACCCTGTCCCACTGTCTCTCCTTATCCAGCAAAATAATAACCAGCTTGGGGTGCATCTGGTAGCCATCCTCGCTGAACGAGAGATTGCGTCCCTCAAATGTCACATTCATGAGGTATCTGAGGGCACAGGGTCAGACCATATGTAACAAAATTCAGAGATATACTGTTCATAACTGAAAATCCTTAACCAGTTGTATGCTAACTGTTTCCTTTAAACCACTGAAGCTATAATGCATTGATCTTATATTTCAGGTGTGCCACTCAGGTCCTTGTAGTAGCAGAGAGACTGATTCACCAGCGGAGGTCTTGACAGATAACATAAGCAAGCACAGAAGCCGCTGACCCCCTGCTCACATAGTGCTCAGTTCCCCTTAAGTGGCAAAGCCAGATGGAATGTCACGACATCGCTCACAATCAGAGCAAACAGCACAAATGTCATCCCAACAGGGAAGGAGTCTGTAATGAATAAGAACAATAAGCACCTTGACTACTGATAAAGGTGATGGTCTGTGGTAATAGACATTTTTTTTCTCCCTTTTTTCGGTCGTTCTATAAAAAGGTCCTGCGGAGGACATGCGTCATTTCTGCCTCGAAAGGAACAGGATAATAATCTACTATAAAGATTAGAAATAGCGTAAGCCGTATTCGAGTGAATTTGTGGGACATAATAATTCCCCCTTTTTTCGATGTGGTTGCACGGTTTGTGACAAGCAAACACTGACCCACTTTTGACAGTGCCAGTGAATCAGCCTGTAGTCAGGTATGAGTGGATGTGTGGGCGGTGCTGTTATATGAGCACCCAGCCATCATCAGAGTGTTGCTATTGTGGTGTGTGTTGTAACAGTCAGATCATTTGCTATGCCATTAAAATGATCCAGCTTAATATGCACATCCATATGTTACATCGTTGTCTGCATTATTGGAGTTGTGTTGATCCCATTTTGATAAACGACACTGGATATGCTTATGCTTCAAGCTCTCTGGTAATAAAGTTTTGCTGTGAAATTGATGCTGGATATTGTTGCCATTGATATTGCTTACACTGCTGTTAAAGTGTATCTCTATCTCAATACATTGTGCTACAGTACCTTATGATCTCTTTTTTGTTGTTCTTACAGTCAACCAGATGTTACAGTACAGACAGATTCCACACTTCAGGTATTAAAGAAAGCAACCAAAAAATGTGATTGTTGTTGACTGTTCTAGGAATATTATTTGTCCATGTTGAAACTGCCACATGCTCTGACTTACACACTGATTTGATAGACACTGACAGACTGACTGGATTGCCACAGGTCATTCGCGCACATGTGCGATTTCTACAGGAACGTCTATTATTCGCTTTGTTTACAGTATTCCTGAATGCTGTGACTAAACCAGGTCCCTGGGCTCCATTACACACACACACACACACACACACACACACACACACACACACACACACACACACACACCTCCATTAGCTGCTTCTCTTTCACATGCTGCTGCTTTACCTTAATCAAACCTAGATATCTGCACCTGAACCATGCAATCTGCGCCCTTGCATCAAATCTTCCCCAGTCTAGCCACCTGTGAACCTCATGGTAAAAACCAGAGGGATGGTTTTAGCGAAGGAGACATTGTCAGGCGTTACTGATTCTTAGGTTGTACGTTGCCTCCAGTGTGTGAGGACATTTCAATTATATTTTAATGCTTAGCTGTTGATACTATGTTTACAGAACTGTTAGAAACACATAGCAGTTTAAAATGGTTACTGTATGTTTTTCTTTTTGCACATAATCTTCATAATGACTATGTGATGGTTTGGTTAAAGAAGTTGAAATGCTTTACATTAAAAAATATAAAATATATATAGAAATACAAGACATTATCCAGGACATATTTTACCCTGGATGAGTTCTGTAAACTTGTGAATCATTCTACCAACAATTATTCATGGTTTTATTGATCATATTGAGATGATCAAATATGGTGTTGGACGTTTACAGTACATTTTTTTCTTTAGGTCAGTCACTTCTCCTGCATGCTTTCCTTGGCACCAGAAGCCAAAACAACTATCAGAACAGGTTAAAAAAAAAACCTTTACCTCAACCCTGTTCTGAATTCAGTGCTGTTCCCCATACATGTCCGCAAACTGAAATCTAAGGTACTGAGCTCATTCTTCCAAAGCCTGCTGCTCAAACTCCTAGTCAAGAGGGGGGGAAAAGCAATGAAGGATGACAAAGCTGATAGTTTCAGACTGTATGATAGGCAGAATGAAAACGGAAAGAACGTTCTGCAGAGACAGTCCTTACTTCGTAAACTATGCATTGCTCATCCAAGCAAGCCAGTTTGGAAGGCACTGTTTGAACATCATATACTGTACTGTATGTGTTTAAATCTGGTGAAGTTTGGATTAAAAAAAGAGGTTATTAAGGATCAAATACAGTAAATGGTCTGGGATAAATAACCCATGTTTAAGATTACAAGAATAAATATAATAGATTTGCTATTAAAAATTTACATTTCTTTGTGTGTATTGCTAGAGGGATGTTCTTCACCACCATACACCTGGATCATGGATAGTGGACCATTTAACTGACATAACTGACATCAATTACTGTTTTCATAAATAATGACAATTATAACTCACTCACTCACCTTCTATACTGCTTTATCCTATATACAGGGTCACGGGGGCCTGGAGCCTATTCCAGGAGACTTACATTTACATTTAGGCATTTGGCAGATGCTCTTATCCAGAGCGACTTACAAAAGGCAAAAGGCAGGGTACACCCTGGACTTTACTTCTTAAAGTGGGTTAATCCATTGGCCCTATTATAGCTAGTAAATTCTTTGTGAAGTCTTCATATGGTTTGTAATATACTATATACCTATCCCACACTAATAAAGTCAGTGTTTTTTTTTTTTGTTTTTTTTTAAACCAAGTGGTCTCTGCCCAAGGATCTAAGCAGATGCTAATAAAAGCATGCCTAACAGAGATAAACACCATAAAGACTGTGAATAACACTCTTAATCAATGATTAC
The DNA here is from genome assembly GCA_028570985.1 of Heterobranchus longifilis. Taxonomy (NCBI): domain Eukaryota; kingdom Metazoa; phylum Chordata; class Actinopteri; order Siluriformes; family Clariidae; genus Heterobranchus; species Heterobranchus longifilis. Next base: position 9,292,728 of record JAOVVB010000028.1, on the reverse strand, counting down.
ATCAGACACAGACATACTGTTTGAGACAAGTACCCTTTATGAAAATACCACATGATGAATTCCACTTAGCCTGATCACATGCCTGTTTATAATTAAAATGATGAGGCTGTTATACCCCACCCTGAGAACCTGAGAGATTTTCTCCAGGAAGAATATTATCAAGTGGGAAAGCAAGCAGAGCTTGATGCCAGTCACATCAGCTCAAAAAGTACTATTATAATCAGATATTTTGTCATTTTTTCCCTACCAAATGAATGACCTAATTAGAAAGACATAATTATTATGTTTAAGATTGTAAATTAACCTGTACATTATCTCAGAAATGTTCCCACCTCATCCTGTGGTTTGGCAGCTCAATATAACTTGATATTTTATTAGGAAAACCAGTGACACTAATAATTTTGCAAACAGCAGCGACTCCTGACTCTGAAACGCTTCATCAAGCTGGCGGATTCTTACAAGGACTCATACATTAAGGCCATCACTGTAAAGCAAGGACAGGCCTACAGGGCCAAAGGTTTTTCGGCTCTGTCTGGTCAAGAATTAGTTGTACCAGCTTACAACATTACTATTTTCTAGTTTCTCTCTGAAGCATCCCCTGCAGAGTTCTGACAGCTTTTCAATCACATAAGGAGGTCTGATAGAAATGAGTTGTGCACAGCTGGAGACAGCCTTCATAAATAGGAGGAATATGTAGTAGTCAAGTTATTTGTTATGCCTTTAAAACACTTGTGTTTAATTAGCATATGCATATGTGTTATGCAAGCGCTACGACTCTGTATTGTCTGGTTCTTTGATCTTGTTTGACGAATATGGGTTAACGTTTATTTCTCTATTAGGCATTTACGAGAAACTACAACTACAACCATCCCATTACATATTTAGATGTTGGACCCTGCGATGGATTGTACCCCGCCTTGTGCCCTAAGTCTCCTGGGATAGGCTCCGAGCCCCTCATAAAGTGGTAAAGACGATGTATGAGTGAGAGTGAGTAGATGTCGGACCTGGCTTCGTACCGTTTCTGGCTAGACATTCTCCTTTGTTAACTGTACTTAACAGTATTTAAAAATCACCATATATTACTGGGTAAAGCATTTTTAAATGTGTGTCAACAAGTTTGTATCAGTGCCAGTGTAAGCTTCTCTGCCATCCTTCATCCAACCGCCCGCC
>JAOVVB010000028.1:9235949-9247952 GCA_028570985.1 Heterobranchus longifilis | reverse complement strand
AACTACATTTGATCATAATAGAGCTGAATGCAAACAGATCACTAGCAGTTTACCTGAAGAGCATTTAACTCTATTTCCAGTAAATACAGCAAGTACAATCCCTAAAAGCTAAGAGGATGAAAGGTTGAAATTAGGATAAAATTCAAATTTAAAAGAGATAAAATAGTCTCGAGTCTCACTTTTTCCTGGTTGGTTGCTGTGCGATCAGAGAGAACTAGCTATAGTGGGTGGGAATTGGCAATGACTAAAAAAAATTGGAGATAATATGGGTCTGCTTCAAATCCGAGCCAGTACTGACTCTGGCACAATCTCAATGAAAGGGTTCACCATGTACACACATATACACACAGTATACACACACACATACAGAGACCTTGTAATCATTGGCATGCTTAGTGTCTTCACCACTTTCCCCTTTGATCTATCACACACACTCAGACTCCTGTGATCTTTGAGAAGAGCAGCATGCACACACACACAAATTCACACAGGCACATTTCAACCTAGAAGTACACCACTCCCGAGTACAGTCAGAAACGGCTCATAGAGAGCAGGATTGTGAGCATGAGATCATTTGAAGTACCAGAAAATGGACAGGAATGAAGTACATTGGATCCAGAAGTTTTGTTCATCATAATTTATATAAAGAAATTAAATAAGGAACATATGGTCCAACTCCACTAAACACCTGGACACCAGAAGGTATATAAATATTTAGGAGGGGGGATGGTGGGGGAGTGGTAAGCAGGTGGAGAAGGTAGAAGAGGAGGACAGTGATACCCACAAGTGAGGGAAGTCAAGAGAGGGAAAGAGAGGATCTTTTTTTTTTTTTTTTTACATAAAAGGAGACATTATGAGGTTTAAAGAGAGGAGAGCGAAAGCAAGCAACAGTGATAAATGTACAGGTCAAAAAAGAGTGACAGAAAGGTAAAGAAAGTGCAAAGAGAAAAAATACAGGAATAAATTGCGGAAAGGACAGGAGTGAAAGGATAAGGAGAAAGGAAAAAAGAGATAACGAGAGAAGAGAGGAGGAGAGATAAAGGAAGTGGGATGAAAGAATACATAGAGTTAAAGAAATGATAGAAGAAAAAAGAAAAGCTAAAGAGGGGAGAGGATGGATAGAAACAGGAGATTGGAAAAAAGGAAGCAGAGATAAAAAGAGAAGCGAAGAAGAAAGAGGAGGGGATCAAATGTGACGGCAGATGAGAAAAGGGGAGAGAGAGAGAGAGAATGCGTGGGTTGCTTTCACATTTAAACAAGTCACAGAATTACTTAGCACTAAAAGACATGGAGAGAACATGATCACATTTCTCTTCCTTCTCTAGGAGCTCTTTGGAGATGATCTCGCTGTAGGGTTTCCTTCCTCAGTGGGACAATCATACCAACACATAAACAAAGATTGTGAGGAATACAGTTAAACATACGTGTGTGTGTGTGTGAGAGAGAGAGAGAGAGAGAGAGAGAGACATCACGGATCACGCATCTCCACAGTAACACATTTTCCCACACACACCAGAGACACACCACTAGGGGGCCTCTGACTCGCATAGATATACAGTAAACTGCCTGAATTAGACTGTCATTTTGCTTAGTCGCTAATTCACACACAACACCTAGCAAACAAATCAGAAAGTTAAATATACGGAAGCTAATGAATGTAAATTCACAAAATCCGAAATTAATCCAAACTGTTTTAACACACAAGGGAAAGAGAAGCCAAAAATTGGTGTTACTGGAACATTCCTTAGGCTAACTAGGTACCACAAAAAAGAAACTCTTCACAAAAAAACAAATAATAATAATAATAATCCTGCTCTTAGACCCCCCCCCCTTTTTTTGATGATTAAAAAAAAGTATAGTGAGAACATTGTTTGCAAAGCAACTATGATATATCTCCAAACCATGGAAGTTAGCTAGACACAAGCTACAAATCTTATACATAGAGTGTTTATGACTGCATGAGCAAGATAAAACTGTCAGAAATAAATATTTTACTCAGATATGTATAAATAATTATATATTTTTTATGTATTGCACTGCTAACATTTAGCTGTATTTACACTCCAATATACGATTAGCATCAAATGTCAACACCCAATTTACTATGAAAAATTATTAAAGATTGATACACAGAAAAAGCATGTTAGTAAGTGCCTGTTGTTTATTTTTAACTATTAGTTTATTTGGAATAAAGTACTGTATTCTTTTCATTATACATATAAATTAATTTATAAAATAGAAATAAAATTTCTATATAATTTCTAGGAATATATCAGTGATTAAAATGTGTGTGTGTGCGTGTGAGAGACTGCACGTCACTGAAGCGCAAAACAAGCCCAACACGCCACCCCATCTCAGGATTACTCCACACCTCCGTAGCAACCGTTTGGACCCGTGCGGTGACACTTGGCTGCAAACAGGCATCCCATAGCAGCAAGCATTATAGGATGGAAGCACAAATCTCACCTCTTGCTGATGGCCAGGGCATTATTGCATTCCATTGCCCCAGCTGCATGACAATAACTATGATCTAATATGAAGAGGATGATTATCGGCACTTTCTAACCAATGGCATAATTGCAGAGAACAATACTGCTTTCATTATCTCTCTAGTGCACACACATAAATACATACACACACGCTGTTTTATGCCACACAATGAGGAAGAGCTGATGGTTTAGCCAGGACATGAGAAACTATGTACTCAGAAGGATAATAAAATCCACAGTTGTGTGTAGAAGATAACAATGCTAGTTTAAGAACACCTGAGTCTTGCTAGAGCAATTCGAGAAATGGTTTTGCCTCTAGTCATTATACAATGAGCAATCTGTCTACCATTAGTCTCTATCACACAATTTGTTTCTCTATCTCTCTGTGAATGCTGGGTATGTGGACAGATGGAGTGTGTGATGTGGTCAGAGAATGACCATTTGGGTTTTTGCGTCCATCTTTTTTTAAGGCTTTGGTTAGTAATTTCTGTCTCTAGGCTATTATATAAGCTCCCAGCTAACAAAGAACATTATCAAGATGTCCATTCAATTCAGTTGATTACAGTATATGAAGGTTAGACTATAAGGTTTCTGCAGTGTTCTGAAAAATGTAATACTAGTCACATTTATAATCTTATATCTTTAACACAACCTATTAGGGAGTATGGTGCTGAACTGTCAACTTTAAAGGTGAAATGTGATCAGAAAAAAAATCATGAATGACAATGATCGGAGATGACTTAAATGCTAGGCGAAATTTTACTGTAAAAATTCTACAGTAGAAATCACACCTATTTTTAGTAGTGAAAGTAAGAGCATTTTACATGCATTTTTAACACAATGAGAACTCACAGGACTGGGACTAAACAGCTGTGTGGCCATACTGTATATTACTGAGACTAAAAAAAAGTCATAAAAAAGTCTTAACATTGCTAGGAAGCATAAAGAATGGAATTTGGAGGAATAGAACAGGCCATGTGGTCTGATGAGTCCAGATTGACACTATTTCAGATTGATGGCTGGGTCAGGGTAAGAAGGGAAGCACATGAAGCAATGCAACCATCATGCATAGTGGCCACTGTACAAGCCTCTATTGACAGTGTAATGATTTGGGGGTCTGTGTTATTAACTCATCAAGTTATACTCCAGGACATTAATTGTGAATAAGCACTGTAGTTCTGGGAGCATGAAGAATAATTTCCCATGAAATGGTCGCTACATTGTAAAGTTAAAGATAGTCAAACGAAATATAAACTGAATAAATAAAATCTGACTTTCCTTTAGTCCAGGCAGTGTATTTCAGTGCTGCACTCCTACAAATACTGTATAATCATATTTCAGCACATGAACAGCAAAACATTGCTTGACAATTGTTATATGTTACAGAGGGTCCCACTTGTAAAAAGTCTTTTATGAGTCACCTACTACAGTAGACAGTCTTTACATTAATGCATCTAATTGTGGCTTATGAATTCAAGTGTCACAAAGTTGAAAGTGTGCTTTCAGTTGTTACATCAAACCTAGTTCAGAACTTTGAAAACTGAACTCTGCTTCACACAGTGTTACATGATACTGTACCAGTTCATCAGTATGCTGTAGTGAGGTTCACATACAGTCTAAAATATAGCACATGTGCTGTTTAGATAAGAGTGAGAGTCTCTACAAGTTTCTACAACTTGAATTTTAAAAAAATTAAATAAAAATTAAAAGACTTTAAAATCACTCACTCATCGTTTATACTGCTTTATCCTGTATTCAGGGTCACGGGGGCCTGGAGCCTATCCCAGGGGTACACCATGGATAGGGTGCCAATCCATCACAAGGCATACACACATACACTATGGGCATGTGGGCATTTGGGATGCCAATAAGTCTAATCTGCAGGTCTTTGGACTGTTGGAGGAAACTGGAGTATCTGAAGGAAACCCACCAAGCACAGGGAGAACAAGGAAACTCATGCACACCGAGACGGGAATCAAACCTGGCCAGGAATCAAACCCAGACCCTGGAGGTGCAAGGCAACAGTGCTATCCACTACCCCACCATGCCACCCACTTTTGAATCACATGAGTCAATACTTTTTGGAACATAGAGAACATGAGTGTTTAAACTGACAAATTTGACACTTTCATCCACTAAATGAGCTCCTTTTAAATTTGTTGCCTGCTACAGGTCTCAAAAACGTTGGGACAGGGGCAACAAAGGGCTGAAAAAAGCAAGCAATTTTGAAAACGATTTAGCTGGGAGAACATCTAGCATCAGGTCTATAACATGATTAGCTATAAAAAGGATGTCCTAGAGAGGCAGGGTCTTTTAGAAATATAGATGGGCAGAGGCTCTCCAATCTGTAAAAGAGTATGTAAAAAGAAAAGAAAAGGAATACTTTAAAAACAATGTTCCTTAATATCAAACTGCAAAGGCTTCGCAAATTTCATCATCTACAGTGCCTCCCAGTGTGGTATCAGCATTCAGTTCAAAAGCCAGCATCTCTGATGGTTTGGAGGGCAAACAGTATGAGCAGCATGTTTTGGAAGGAACTATGAATGCTGAAAGGTATACAGTATAAAGCTTTTAGATGACGTTTATTTCAGAGAAGGCCTTGTGTATTTCAGCAGGGCAAGGCAAAAACACATACTGCAGCTATTACAACAGCATGGCTTGTTTCATGTTATTTGAAAGTCTTTAGTTTTTTTTATTGTATTTAAGTTTAAAAAATATCCTAAATTTAAAAATGGCCCAACTTTAGGTTGTATACAGTATAAAAAACACAGAAACATACCTCAAGCAAGTAAATATTTTTCTGTAATACACACTTTTGATATACTATACACAGAGTCAGGGGCTATGATCTGGTTTAAAGAACCTAGGTTAATGAAAATTTGCTATGTAAAAAAAAGTCTCACTGACTCCGTCTGCATTTTAAGCAACCCAAATGCATACAGTACATACGTAGTGTGAAGATGTTCATGTACCAACTCCTGGACCTGTGACTTCCCAAAACACTGTTCCACATATTTTTAAGTAATACTAAATAAACCAAAGCTTAACTCCAATTCTGTCTACATTTGGTCTTTAATTTATGTCACTGGATAAAGCAAATGTGTACAGAATCTTCATAGATATGAATTAAACAGCTAACAATTAATGATGTAATTTAGTGGCCAGTGCAACAACGCACCCAGCGCATATACTGTAGGCATTCAGATTAAAAATTTTGATTGACAGCTTTTATGGAGGACATTTCCTCTCTCTCTCATTCTGGCATCAGGTCTGATGTGAAACTTTCATCTTGTTAAAACAGTAACACTTTCCTGTTGTCTCCAGTAATGCTAGCAATTACATCTAGGCACAAATGTAAGTAATGTTAGAAAGAGAAACTACTCTGTTGATTAGTTAATTGAGTCCATAATTGCTGTAAGAATAACTTTATTTACTTATCCTATCTTGTTATCTCATTAGAGACTAAAATTATGTACTCCAATGTACCGCCATTTTCTCCTAAAGAACACATTAAACAAGAACTTTCTCATTTTGTTAAGTGGGATGGCACGATTTAACAGAGAGGTATGTTTTCAAATGAGTTGACTTTTAGGGCATATTGCAGTATGTGGTACAGAAGAAAAAATGTGTGTAAGTACACTTTGCACTGAGTGCAGCAGTATTAGGGATAAAAGGCGTAAGTTCCTATACAGAGCATGAACAACTGAAAACATTGAATTGCTATTGGAAGATGAGGAGCAGTATATAGTGGGGATCAGAATAACCCAACCAAAGGAAAAGCTACACAGACTATTTGCTGAATATTTTCCCCAATAGTTTGAAGATACTGGCTCTTTCAAAACTCAATTTCTACCCAAATCTATAACAAAGATTCAAACTAGTATTGGACCCTTGACTATAGAGCCTGCAGATTGCCACTGACTTCTATCCAGACCTTTGCTGAGCTGATGCTCATGATCCATCTTGTACAGACGAGTTATTGATGGGACTGCTTAAATTGGGGACAGTACAAATCAAATCACTGCACTCTGATATTGAATTCCAGGAACTAACTATTGCTGTTCAGCAGCTTTTATTTGGCTGTGCACCTGGTATTGATGGCATGCCGAACCAATCGTATAAATGTTTTTGTCAAGCACTTGGATGGTATGAAATTTTTAAATGGTTCTTTAGTGTTGCAAGAGTCCCTACTGGTTTGCATTGCTTTTTCTTCCAAAATTGGTTTTCTGAAGAACTAGGAGGCTAGTGAGATATTGTATTTTTATTTTTTATTTTTTTTACTATAAAATATAAACTTAAATGTGCCATTCTTTGAAAATATGAATTCGGATTAATGTTGTTTTTTCTAATATACAACCTTTTCTCAGTCAGTAATGTGTTTGGATTGATTGGGAGTGGATTTTCTGAGGATTTAGAAAATAATTCAGCAGGGTTGCTCACTATGTGGTCAGGTGCAGTTTGAGGACTGAGCTGCAAACATTGTAATAGATGCATTGGCACATTGGAACAAAGCAATGGAGCTTTAATTCATTTTAATTGTATACATTTATCAGTTGGAACATAATTAATAATAATAATTTAAAAAAAACAGTGACTAAGTTCCATTGGCAGACATGCATGCACAGGCCATAACACACCCTTCACATGTTTGAAAGATGATGTGGTATGCACAGGAACACGCAGTTCCTTACCTTCTCCATATTCTTCTCTTCCTGTAATTCTGATCTAAATGAATCTTTACCAGAATCTGGTCCTTCTGTTTTTGTGTGTTCCCAGTGGTCTGTAGCTTGAGGTTAGCATCTTAATTGTAGACTTTTCTGGTATCCCTATCTGGCTGTAATTCCGAAATGGTTAATCCAATATTTTTTTGTTAAACTACTTAAATTGAAGCTAAACTACAATTAAAGCTTGATTATTTCATTTAAAATTAATTGTCTTGTCATACAGAGGCAAAAAAATACAAACATTGTGTCACTGTCCAAATACATATGTATATGTGATCAGGAAGAATAAAGGAAAGTTTCCTATTTTCACATTACCAGCCTGAAGTAACATAAATTTTATTTTTATGTGATACAGATCAGTATCTGAATTATGTGATCACTTTCATACAGTATGTGGTCATAGATCCGACACGTATCCAATATGTGATCAAGGAACTAGAATGAAAATGTGCAGGTCGGAATTCATGTGACTTTTTGTCTCTTCGTATGGGTAAGACGCTCATAAGACGTCATATCTGAAATCAATTATTTGATTATACCTATCGAAGCGCATACGTGCAGTTTCAGAGGACAGACGAGTTCACATAAGAATCAGATAAAAAAAAACTTTTAATTATGAAGATGAACTGTCATGACTTGCCAATCTGATCAGGCCAAGAAAATCCAAACTAAACAATGTGGCTAGTAATTTTTTGGTGCGTTTTTTTAATTTTTTTTATCTTATTCCTTTGGTTGACAGTTTTAGCCCAAATATCTCACAGTTTAGACATTCACAATTACGCACTTGGCAGACCCTTATTTAGAGCAACTTAAATTTCTTATCTTATTATACATCTGAGTAGTTGAGGGTTAAAGGCCTTGCTCAAGGGCCCAACAGGGACAACTTGGTGGTTGTGGGATTTGAACCTGGGACCTTCCGAACCATAGTGCAATGCCTTAACCACTGAGCCACCCCTGACCCCTAGAAGACAGGATACAATTAAGCGGTAAATTCCCCAACAGTGGCATTTTAATTGTTTTAAGATTCAAATTCATGACATTCTGGTCATTAGAACAATGCTTTAATCAATGAGCCACAACTGCTTTTGGAGATCAACCTATACACACTGCTGATTGGCAGCACAAGCTTGACAGCATGACCACCCCCCTCAGAGAAATGATCAAAGCCCAATCTTTACTCTAACAACCAATTCTTATATTAAATCTGAAGGTAGGTGACATAACATGCAAAGCATAATGTTTCCCAAATGCATTTATTTTTCTTAGAAAAAAAACGGCTACTTAGTTCTTTGGGTAGTTGAAGGTTTTAATCTGCCTAAAGGGGCTCTACTTTAAATCACTTTCATTTGCAGTTTGCAGTTTCATCAAAGGGTTTCAGAGTATTCACAGGAGCTAGGGACTGTTGCATCATCTTTCTATGCAGATGATGTAGCAATGATTAATGGCTCCTCACGGTTATTAGTTTGTTGATGGTATCCTCACCGTCTATGAGTTGAGGTAAATATTAGAGATTTATGGCGGAGCAGGGGTGAGGATTTAATAAAAAATAAAATTTAATAAGCAATTTACATAGAAAGGTAATGTTTCCTAGCAGTATATAAATATATCTATAAAGGAATGACCTTTTTATACTGTACATACACTTATCAGCCATAACATTAAGCCCACCCACCTAATATTGAGTGGATCCGCCCTTTGCCAGCAATACAGTAATGACGAGTGTTCTGACACCTTTCTATTTAATCCAGCATTACACTTTTCTTTAATTTGAACAACAGTAGCTCTTCTATTGAATCAGCAAACATGGGCCAGACTTCACTCCCCATGTGCATCAGTGATACTTGGCCACCACTGGGTTGCCAGTTCACCAGTTTTCTTCCTTGGATCAATTTTGGTATGCTCTGACCACCTTAGCCTAGGAACATCCCACAAGATCAGCAAGTGAGGCTTTTTTCCTGAAGTTGATGTGTTGGAAGCAGAAAAAATGGGAAAGCATAAGGATATGAGTGACTTTGACAAGGGCCAGATTGTGATGGCTAGGGGACTGGGTCAGAGCAACTCAAGCCCTAGAGATATTTTTCCTAATTGTTTAAACAGGATGAAATGATGAGTGATGGCTTTTATTCCGGGATGTGTTACCTGTGTTTTCTTTCTCTTTCTATAAGCTAGATTGATGTGGTTGGCTGTAATAAGGTTTTCCAGCTTGGTACAGAGATTTTTACCTGGAACAACAATGTGTAAACTTTTGACCCTAAAATCAGGACACTCTCGCTATTATGGCAGTAATGAGGAATTATTGTGCTTTACGGTTGTAAATGTGCTTTAGGCCACACAATGAATTTATAATTAATTAGTTATTATTTTAATTAGTTATTAAGAATGTGATAAACTAATTTACGTCTCTCATTCTCCTTTACATTACTTTGTTGTGAATGAATTACTTTTTTCCGCTTCTCTTAATGTAAGCTCTTAAAGTGTGTGTGTGTGTGAGAGAGAGAGAGAGAGAGAGAGAGAGAGAGAGAGATCATCCCTTTTGACATGTCCTCTGTCTCTCTACAATCAATGGCAGGAGCCTTTGCCCCCACCAACTCCTTGAAAAAATACACTCTCTCCTTCTCAGCTGCATTTTCTTCATTCTGCTCTCGCACGTTTTCTCTCTCTCTCCCTCAGCATCCTTTTACATATATATATAGAAATGTATGTGCCACTGGTTGCCATGGTAACCGATTCAGCCCACGGAGCTAGTGTGTGCATGCGTGTGTATGTGTGTGAGAGAGAGAGGGGGAGTTAGCGAGAGGTAATTATTAAGAAAAAGACAGGGTTGAAAACACTCCTCAATCCCCTCTATTTAACCACCTCCTTCTGTGGCATGTCACAGATCTCCCTCCTCCTCCTCAATCTCTCCCTCCCTATCCCGCTCTTTTTCTCTCCTCCTCTCCTTTTTGTACACATGCTTTTTCTCGCTCTCCATCTGCAGCTACATGCTTGTATGTTTTTTTTCTTCTGACTTTTCGTGCTCCTTTCTCTCAGCTTCCTGAGCTTCCTCCTTGTCTCGCTTTCTTTTTCTCTGCATATTTCTGTGTCTCCGGATGATGACTCCAATCCATGCTCAGCTTCAACCTTCTTTTTGCTGCTCTGTTCCAAAAAAAAATAATTTTTCCTTTTGCAAACTTAAACATGTTGTAATTGCATGTTGAGAAGCTTCCTTTATTTCACACCCCCACAGTTCGCTTCGTTTCATAACACCCCCTTCTTCTTTCTTTTCCTTCTCTCTAAGAGTGTACAGTGTGCTCCTAATCTACCCATCTCTGTCTCCAGATGGCATGTTTATCCTTCCTCTTTTCCCATTCTCCATATTCTCGATCCTTTTTTAAACATATTTTAATTTGTAAAGATACATTCAATCAAAATGGTTTGCACTGAAGTATTAAAAAAATTATACCATAATTAAAAAATTGGTGTAGTGGTTAGCACTGTCGCCTTGCACCTCCAGGGTCCGGGTTCGAATCCTGGCCAGTCTCGATTCCCATCTCTGTGCGTATGGAGTTTGCATGTTCGCCCTGTGCTTGGTGGGTTTCCTCTGGGTACTCCGGTTTTCCTCCCACAGTCCAAAGATATGCAGGTTAGGCTAATTGGCATTCCCAAATTGCCTGTAGTGTGTGAATGAGTGTGTGTGTGTGTATGTGTGTGTATCCTGCGATGGATTGGTGTACTGTGCCTCGTGCCCTAAGCCTCCTGGAATAGGCCCCAGGTCCCCGCAACCCTGAATACAGGATAAAGCGGTATAGAAGATGTGAGAGTGAATTCAAAAATTTCTTTTTTTTTAAAGCAAGAGGTATAACTGTAACATTTTATATTAATATTTTAACAGATTATTTAACAGAATATGAACAGGGTTTTTTTTTATATATAGAGATACATTTGTATGTCATATATCAAATATTGTTCCTTAAATAACAAAGATCTATTATATTAAATGCCCTTTTTAAAATAATTTTAACTATCTGTAGTTAGACATGCAATTAACTCTATACTGGGTGTGTATGCATTTGGATAGATGGTTTAAGTAAATAGAAGTGTGTAACATAATAAATCTATAATATAATTTCCGAGCTGCTGATTTTACACTAAGAATTCTAGTATAGTCTTTTTTAGTTTATTCCTAAACACTAACAGGAATTATCCATTTATTTAAAGTTCAGCTGTTATAAACGTTGTCATGCAGTAACCCAAGCCTAGGTATGTATAATGGAGTAACATTTTAAATTATAACTGAATTACAGTAACTAAATTACTAAATACAAAACTAAATACAAAATCCCAAATTAACTAAATTTTATATAATTTAGTATAGAGAAATTTACCAACCTAAAGAAAAGCTAAGAGTGACAAGGTTCAGCAAAATTTCCAACACGTCTACATCTTAAAACCCCTGCAAAAGAATTGAACTACCCTTAAAAATATCAGGAAATGGAAAAGAGAAATCTTTTTTTTTTAGACTTTGCAAGAGAAATATGGCCACTGTCATGCACATGTATTCCTGATTTAGAGATTTATTATCTACTCAATACACTCTATTGCTCTCTCCTAATATACAGTGGGGGAAATAAGTATTTGATCTCCTACAGATTTTCTAAGTTTGCCCACTTACAAAGAAATGAAGGGTCTATAATTTTTATCATCTATTTTTATCATCATATCATCTATGAATTGAGTTGCATTTCAATGAGGGAAATAAGTATTTGATCCCCAAGCAAAACATGACTTAGTACTTGGTAGAGAAACCCTTG
>JAOVVB010000028.1:9203770-9223931 GCA_028570985.1 Heterobranchus longifilis | reverse complement strand
GTGGGGGGGGGGGGGGGGGGGGGGGGGGGTTGAATGGTGGTATCTCAGAAAGAAAGGCAGCTCTTACAGGATAATTATTGGAGGTTTGTCAGCGCTAATTGCAGGTACGCATGCTAATTGTGAATGCGCTCACTTCTGTTGAAAGGAACGACTGTAGCGAGGGAAGAGGGGAAGAGGAGAGCGAGTGGGAGGAAAAGAGCTGAGGGAGGAGATACAGAGAGAGAGAGAGAGAGAGAGAGAGAGAGTTGCGAAGGCTCATGAAGAAGAATGAAATAAGCACATACCATGTAGCGCTCAAATGAGAGCTTAATTAATAAAATGAAATGAGAAATAGCCCAAGTCACAAGACATAAAAAGGCAGGAATAATATACTAAGCATCAGAGAAAGGGCACTAAGGAAGATTAATACTTTTTTTTTTTTTAATGAATTAATCCTTTCATAACAAGTGACTATGTTTTAAAAAAAAAAAAGCATGTTGTGATTAACGAGGGATAGTCATGACAGAAACCACAAAAATGCAAGAAAATATTTTTTAAGGAGAAAAAAAGAGAAAATGTTGAGCGAATGGCAGAAGAAAAAGCAGAAAATGCAGAGAGATGCACCACTTGGTTTTGCCTTTCAGTTTAGCAGCAGTTTGTATCCATAGCAACCATTCAAATGAGCCTTCCTACACTCACTTACTCACTCACTCACACACAACCACAGAGCGAGAGAGAGAGAGATGCTTATTGCTAAAGCCATGCAGATTTGAACAACCTTAAGTCACCTAGTAACATACATGTAAAACAACTTTGGTGAGATCATGACATCATGACATCAACACGCACACACACAGACACACACACATAGTGTATACTTCCACAAATAATTGTTGGAAAAGCTTCCTGCTGGTACAATGCTGTTTTTTTTTTTTTTTTTTACAATCACACTCAAATCTGCAAAATAGAGCCTTTCTGGCTCACGTTCATACACACATGTATGCACAAACACACACACATACACACACACACACAAAAATACTTCTCAGGGGGAAGTAATGCCTGCTCAAATACCAAAAAGTCGCCCAATGACGTCATGACCTAATTTGCCTTTTCTCTTCTAATTCATGATGCTTCGCATATAAAATGTGTTACATAAAAAAATTACATTAAGATTTACTAAAAATACTGAGATAATATAAACAGACATGAAGTAAAACATTTATCTACTTTTACAAGTCAAACCGAGATTGAATGAATGAAAGCGTAAAACCAATTGACATTTTAAAGAAGGCAGTACAATCCCAGACAAGGTGCGTCAGAGCTTACTGTAGTCATTCTTGTAAACATTCAGCGAGTCGAACGTCTGATCCTTGAAAAATCAACGTATAACTTGTCGCCAACTTGTGGAAGAGACGCATCTGTCTGTGGGAACTGTACTGTACATACAATCATTTATGAACACCACTTGCTCATTACAAGAACTTGGCTGGGAGTTATGGCTCCAAGCTATTTCCACATATTTGGAACATTTAAAGGAGTTCCTGGGGGGCCAGTGTTTCAGAAGCAGGCAGTCCGATCATGGCTCCCGCGTACTGAGAGAACTTTCTACCTAGATGGTATTCAAGCACAAGTGAAATGCTGGAATAAGTGCATTAGTGTAGCAGGGGATTATATAGAGAAATAAAGAGAGTTCTTACTTTCAAAACTCATAATCAAAAGTCCCAGTTGACTTGAACGCCACGTATTTGTTGTAAATTTTGACAATTAGTCAATTTAAAACTAAGAACAAAGAAGTGTGTGGGCAGGACAAACAATGATGAACAAATATAAGTTTTATCTAAGTTAGCATCACTAGAGCTTTTTAATGCAAGCTTCTTATTAAATTGTAAGTCGTTGTATTCATGCAATGTATTCTGTCTGTGGGAACTGTACAACCAATTGTTTAAGGGAATCACAAATAACTACAGCTTTATCAGCTTTTTTACCTGGTATTCTTCTTGTAAAATGGTTTAGATGAATCCTTCTCATGATAAAATGAGATGATGCGATGTGTTTATTCAGTTCTAAGATAAGGCTTTGCAAGGTTAAACTGCAGAAATCTGTATTAGACAAAAGCAAGCTGTTCCCTGATGCATATGCACGGTACAGCACGTCCGTAGTGCATTAAAGCCATCAAAAAAATCAGACACTTTAGAAAAGTAGACTTTTGTCTTCAAATTAGTCTGATGCTTCAAGTTATGTAAGTGCAACATCCATTTATCTATTCCTAAGACCGCCAACGTTCTCACTCAGCACCTGCTGAGAATTATCACTGCTTAAATGTCACTGACAGAGTGGGGAAAACTGCCATAAATCACGCATGCACACACACACGCACACACACACGCACACACACACACACACACACACACACAGACACACACCTCCCTTGTGGTGGTGTCTTACATCCCTTATAACGGCCTTCATGTTCCACTTGATGACACTCTCTCAATCATCTGGGACACATTTGCGCAAAGCCCAAGGCCTAATTTCCCTGATTGGCTGAAGATGAGAGAACGGTTCCAGCACTGAGACCTAATTGGCTGAGGATGAGAGATGGTCTAAGCCCTGAGGCTTCACTGGCCTCAGTGTTGAAAAGTTGGCACAAAGGGGCGGGGCTTGTTCATTAAAATCAGAAAAAGTGACTTTTGAAACAGCATTCATCTGAAAAGCCAGACTAACAGAGTAAAAGACCTACGTATAATATTTAGATGCTCCCGGTAAAGAGCGCCATGCTTTTAATTTGTATATTAAGCCAAATTATTTCACAGGTAATAAACAGTCTTAATAAATCTATAGCATTTTTTAAAATAAAAATAGCTGCTGATGTAATACAGTTTGTTCAAAATAGTGTTGCGGTTAAACAATCTCCCATTTCCTTCCACTGATTCATCCACTAGAGTCTTTTTTGGTATGGAGCAGCTTGTTTGACTGCTGGGGCAAATGTTATACTGTATGTGTCTTTTGGAGAATATCTGGATATAACCTCTTGGATTTAAGGGTTATGTGGTAAGTGATTTTGTCAGACGTTAACTGAAGCTAGCTGTTTTGAAACTCTTTCCATAACAATGGAATATGTTTAGATATGTGCATGCACTGTATGTTGTCTAGGATAAAATGGCTGAACATTACGACACTTCAGCTATATGACAGATATAAAGAACAGCTCCTTGTACTGACTGGTTGAAAGTACTGACTTGGTACACCAGATTTGGGTTTATTCTTATTTAGTTAGATATTTAAATCCTGCACTTTCAGTTCTTCTTGGTTTAGCAGCTGTTATGTTACAGGCAACCAATATGTCATGTTTATTGCATGTTTGTGCTACATTATCCTAGTCCTGAGTTCATAGCCCAGTTCCTTTTCCTGTCTGTTTTGTGACACAAGGATCATTAATGAAATATCTGCCCTGGCAAGCTCATCTCTGTTGATTCCTGACAGACTGCCAGACCCCAAATTGGATTTCATTGCCAGTGTTTGACGCAATCTGCTTCCCCCAAACGGGACTCATGGACATTTCAGGCCTACATGATGTCACTGAATACACCTCCCTGACAGGTTCCCTTTTGCAGTCGCAAATTTACTGGACAACCATAGCGAGTCTCAAACCTGGGAAGAGAAAACGGGTCCAGTTCATTCTGTCCTGGCTCATTGGTTGGCCCAGCGTAACTATGGGCGGGAAGCCCAAGCACCCAAAGAGAAAGAGCCAGGAAAACCTTGCAGTATTTACTCCTACTGTTTAAGTAGTTTTTTCCCCATAATTCTGTAGGAACTGCTACTGGACATTTTTTGAAGGAAAGGGCAATAGCTTGTGTGTCTACCAGTCGGTCTAGCTTTCTGTGGAGAAGCAGCAGCCAGAGGAATGTTAAACAGACCATGTTCCAGCCAGGCTTCTGCCAAAGACTGACAAGACTACCTCTCCAGCCAGGCTCCGAAGGGACCACTCTCATAGTGGTGTCTATTGCAAGTTATGGGGCAAAAGGGGGTCTCGTGAATCCAGCCCTCATCAGCCTCTGACTCAGAAAGGGATTTCTGCTTCTCCAACCTGCCCTTCTGCAAATGTGATTCTGCCTCTTTACTCCAATGGTCGCAGTGCCCCCTTCCCCTGCTTCACTGAGAACTTTCCTCCCCCATTGCATCCTCAGCATCTGGAAAGCCAATGCCAGATTACATGGCTGTCCTGGGCTCCCTTTCGACTATGTTGAAGTGTTAAACAACATGATTCTTAAACTGGACCTTCTAAAGCTTTTTTAGAAAATACAACATGTGCTAGAAAAGTTTAGACAATAGATAGAAAGTCAAGTTTATTTAAATATACAATCAATTAATTTAGTTTTTTTTTTTACAACCACACTAGTGTACTGTATATTTGGATATGGGCTGGGGCATAGCACAGATCTCTGAGCCCTATACATTAGCAGCCTCATTTGACCCATTCCTTTTTTGACCCATTTTGATCACACTTTTTATTCCAGACTGCCAATGGCCCACCTGCCATTGGGGCCATGAGAAGTCAATCCCATATTTCCCCCAACTAAGCACTAGCGTAGATTTGATATGCTACACTTTGTGTCAAGTGAATTAATATTTTTACTTTGGGTATATTGATATAGGAATTAAAAAGTATTTTTTTTTATTATTTATTTATTTTTTTTGATAGTTTTTTTAAAAAGTTTTTACCATTATGAAAATTAAACAAAAATGTTCTTCTGGCTTATTGCTATGAAAAATGTATTGTAATATAATAGTAGTGAAGATTTTTTTTTCTTTTCTTTAGTTAGGTCATTACCTTTTTGGACAATATGATGAGTGAGTGAGTGAGTGAGTGAGTGAGTGAGTGAGTGAGTGAGTGATAGATAGATAGATAGATAGATTGATTGATTGATTGATTGATTGATTGATTGATTTCAGTGTCCTAACACTAAAACAAGATGTAAATTGAATATCTGGTGAAATGAACCCAAGTCTAATATGACAGCAAATACTCCAAGAACAGGTCATTTTGTTTGTGTGTATTGGTTTGTAACAGGTGACTGCACTTGTCAGGTTGCCTTGAGTATGTATGTGTGTGTATCATTATAATACATTATAATACATTGAATATTTGTGTATGTCAGCATGCCTACTGAGACCTCTGTATGTTTCATTACTTCTGGTCCTAATATAAGCATTTCTCCAGCAAACCCTGATCTCTGTTTTTCCAGACAAATCAATAAATTATGCATCAAACTAAATGTTTGCACATAAAAAAACTCATTGCAAGTTTTATCCAAACTCAAATTAGTCCAGCTGGAGCTTGGAAGAAAACTGATAACAAGCAATAATCCAATTTATTTAAGACTTAAATCGGATCAAATTCCTGAATTAAAAAAGATGGCAAAAAGTGTGTTAACGTATTGAAGAATGAAATGTGAAGATACATATTGAAGCCTGCACTGAAAGGTCTGAAGAGAAAAATTTGTGACAAACGTAATGTAAGGAAATACATGCATACACTTATTCATGCATACACGCATTTTACACGGTCTTTCAAAGTGGTGCAGTGAGTGAGGAGGATTGGGTTGGCATGGTAATACAGTCAGACACTATGAACGTGTTGCTGCATGCATGTACACACACACACACACACACACACACACACACACACACACACTAATATACATCCAAATACAGCAAGGCTGTCAGGAATGGAGAAGAAGATTTAAGTTCAATTACACATGCATAGACAATTAGTCTCTCTCTCTCTCTCTCTCACACACACACACACACTACTAGTCAAGTTCTATACATTAACATAATGCAGATCCACACATCAGGCTTAAGAATTATGCATTTGGATAAAGGACCTTTTCCACCCTATAAGTCATGGTGATGACCTGCTTCTATCTCCACCAATCAAATGGGATCACACTCTCTCCCTCTTTTCCCAATGGTCATGGGTAATTAATTAGCAAGCTGTCCTTTGTTTAGTCCAAATGAACATCAACACATGGATATCAAGAGATACTTGTCTATTCCTAATCACACTCCCAAAACAAAAAGTATCTTTCTTTTAACTGGAGTCTGGTGTTGGAGGTGTGTTTGTGTGTGTCTGTGTGTGTGCTTGTGTGTATCTGTGTGTTTGTGCGCTGCAATAAGTCACTGTAACATAGTTTGGGGGATTAATTACTGAGAGTTTGTAATATTGAGTTTGGATCATTGGCATGACTGATTATGTTCCCAATCATCTTTCTAATTAAACGTTACCTTGGGACATGTTTTTGGGGGACTTTTGACTCTGAGAGAAAACTGAGATGCAATGCTGTGCAGTTAAGACTTCAGCACCATGGTCAAGGGCCCATCAGTGGTTGTCTTGCAACGCTAACTTTTTAACTTGTGACTAATCCATCAACAAAACAGAAAGTCTGATTTCCTTGTCCATTAGTCTATGCTATTAGTGATGACTACTGCAGTGATTTATTATAATATCAAAGAGTGATTGTACTGTTAATGTAGAGCATGATTAAAAACTGATCATAACATTGCCTTTGGTACATGAAAGACTAAATGTGAAATTGGCTTTTAATATGATAAGTGATCCTAATGCTTGTTTGAGGTATAGCGAATTAAGACGTTTATGTAACTGCATTCCTACCTCGTCCCTTCCCCGCACAGTGGAAAGACATGCAGATTAAGTTTCCATAATGTGTATTTGTATGTGTGTGTGTGTGTGTGCGTGTGCGTGTATGTGTTTGTGCCCTGTGATGGATTGGCACCTTGTCCAGGGTGTACCCAGCCTCCTACCCAAAGTCTACTGGGATAGGCCCCAGGCCCCCTGGCCCTCCAGTACATAGGATAAGCGGTACAGGATTTGAAGATTAAGATATAACTTTGGATAAATATGTTATGGGAAATAAAATGTTGATTTGGGAATGATAACAATGTTTTTGATACATAATGCAAGAGTGCTCCAGTGAAACAGTGGACTGAGACATCATAAACAAGTGTTTTTTAGGGTTTTTTTATTGACCCATGATGAAACAGTGATTGTGATTACGTTTAAAAAATGACCTTATCCCATTGGTTTGTGAAATAATGAAAGAGTGACTGTAACTTAGGGTCAAGACATGATTAAAGAGAGATTGTATTACGGGTCTGAAACATCATGAATAACAGATCATAATATTAGCACTGTTGCCTCACACCTTCAAGCTTGATGGGTTTCCTTCAAGTACTCTGAATTTTTCCCCAGTCCAAGTGGTTTAAACTTATGGGTGTTTTCAAATTGTCAGCAATGTGAGTGTGTGCTTGTGTTGGAACCATTTCCGTGGTGTAACCCTGCCTTGTCCCCTAAGCTCCCTGGGACTGACTCTTGGCCCCTTACAATCCTACTTAGGATAAGTAGTACAGATAATGGATGGATGGATGTCGAAGTGGCCGACTTGACAATAACTGTGAATTGGCTTTAAACATAATTACATAGGCATAACACCATTTGAGCTAGGGTGAGAATTTTTTCAGACATAGATGAACAATTAACTGTGACATCAAAAAAGTCACATCAAAAACATCATATTAAGTTGCCAAATTCAAATTCCTGATTTGATAATATCTATTTTGATACCAAGGTATTTAATGTATCATTTCCATTTGCTGAGATTTAGTCAATGCGGATTTGAAACAATGTTTGTTTATGAGGAGGTCAAAATCAAAATCCTATTTTTAGAATATTTAAATGAGGACTACATTACTTATTATGAAAGAGGGAACCCTCAGCCTAATTTTAACACCAAGATTTCCCTGCTACCCCTTAAAATGAAAATAAATAAAGAAATAAAAAAACAACTCTTTTTTTAATGCAAAATGCATGTTTTTTCACAACTGGAGGAACAGTGTTAACAGATAGTGTTAGTTAGGGAGTATAAATGAGTAAACACTTGTTTTGGACATATTGCTTGGTGAATGCAATACCTTACGGTATATAGGCCACAATGTATAAAGTCTATACAGGATATAATGAATTATAGGCTATATTATAATTACAATATATTTTAAACAACAGATTATCCTTAATTTGAGATTTTGTCATGGTATACAAAACAGTTTCTGAAAATCTGTGAAAAGGAATCTAAAAGATAGTGAGAGACATCAGTTTTCTCGCTATTGAAGGTTATAGCCTGAACCAAAACAGGATGTCATTATGTGACTAAAGGTGATTTATAGTATGATAGGCCTGCAGTTTCTTCATAACTTATAGCTAGTGATTCAATATGTATCGTATTGCTATATGGGCCATCTAAACACATTGTATTTTCATATGTTAACAGGTTTTATAGCATAGTTTTCAGTTTCCTCAATATTTGAAGAAGTCTCCAGTGTCAACAGTCAGAGGCAAAACAGGCAAAACTAAGACTATTTACAAGACATTATTCATAACTTATGTTTTTTACTTATTTATTTTACATATTAAGTGTTAATATGAATAGTTCTTTAATTAATAAAAAAAAAATTAGTGTTGGCAAATGACTCCAGTACAAGAGTGATGTATCACTTCTGAATGTGATGTTATAGGAGATTTATCTTTGAGGTAAGTAACAGTAACTCCTCTTTATGTAATGCTCCATCACACCACTTTTCCTATAACAGCATGCCATGTTGTTTGAGATGTTGATGTGTTTTATTCCTAACATATGAATTTACACACAACTTGTATTTTCAGACAAGAAACATCATCTTGCCTACAGCCTTCTTTATGATCCAGATGCAGAACCCAATTCTACATTAACAACTTAAAACACCATTATTTATGGCAAATAATTATGATAAAAAATTGTTAAATAGACAGACTATGATAAAAAATAAATTAGCTTTTATTGTTTAGATTTTTTGCATGTCTATGAACTAAAGCTGAATGACAGCAAGCTGCCAAAGCCTGTGATGGATCTTTTGTTCTTTAAGAAATGTCCAATAGCAATTAAAAAGCATTACAAGCAAAACACACTGCAACACATTTACTAGCCTTATGTGCATTGGTTTAAGAAGCCATTATAATAAACCACTGTCATAAAGACAATGTGTGAACTGGCCCTCGTCCTTGTAGCACAAGAAACAAAGCCAACTGTTCCACTAATTGTTATGAAGGTGGGAAGAGGTACACACTAATGAACCGATAAACTGTAACACAAACACAAGTGAGCAACCTGTGTGAACATATCCATGCATGTGCAAAGTGCATTTTTTATTTATTTTTTAGTTCTTTTTTTCATCTCCGTTATCAAATTTAGATTGATTTATTAACCAAAGGCTCTTTTGAACATACTGAAACAACCTGTACAGAAGCACACACACACACACACACACAACCTAAATCCCCTTAATTGGTTGGTCAATGTTGTTCGAGTCGCTTGGATGGGCCCAGTTGTTGTGGATAATGACCTTCGTGTCTATCAGTCCATCTTCCCTGCTGACACAGACACGTACTCCATCGATCAAGAGAGAACAGGTTATCTCTGTCTCTTGCACAGCGACACACATACACACACACAGAGAGACGCTTACATGCATCATCAGACACCAAACAGTTTAAGCTAATGAGGTAAACACCATCAATGACTGTTCATTCAGCGTTATAACTGAACCCATAGGGCAGCAACTGAGTGCTACACAAACCGAATATGTGAATTATTAATGACGAATGAAAGCCAATTTAGGTACTTAGTAAATGTAATGATATGTTAACAAAGCTGCTTAATAAATTTTATTTGATCATGGAAATACAAGACATTAACTTGAACACACAGTCAAATGAGTATACATTCAATAAGGCTGAGAACAAGAATGAGCAGAGACTCCTCAGGTAAATGGGTGGATTATTCCTGAATCCTCAGTGTTGCTATTTTAAGAACTTTGTCACCTATAAGCATTAACAAGAAACAAGACTCATCTAGAGAAAGTGAGTGGACAGAGTAAATTGCCAGTATAACAAAGGATGAGCCTACTGGGAGAATTTAAAGCAAATAATAAAGCCTTAAACAGAATCCTAAAATGCATTGAAACCACAAAGCAGGGAAGCTAAAACCTTAGTCATATCTTCACTCGTCTTGGAAAACTGTCAATAGTTGCACAGTGACATTTTGGACTAAGTGTAGGTGGGAGGGAAATGACTAACACTAAGGTATGGAAAATAATCCAATAAAACATGAATGCAAATTAACAAAAGTAATATTAAATTTAAAAAAAATTTTAGTAAAATTTTGTAAATTTGGGGATCCCAACAAAAGAATATTAGGGAAAAGATATTATCCATCTGAATTTAATGTTCTCAATACAGTCACTTACATTTTACGAGATGTGTGCTTTAAACTATTAAAACTAAATAGAAACATACTGTATTAATAACAAACAACAAATTATAATATGACAAATTATAAATAACAAATTGGGCTTAAAATGAAACTCATAATATTGTTAACCCAAAAGAAAATAAATTAACAAAGAAATTTGGGGTTTAAAAAAAAAATTATTTTAAATTGTTTAAAAAAGCTATCCATTTTAAAATATCCGAAAACCAATAACTGGACACATTTTAAAAGGTGGATAGGGATTTTTAAACAGTGGACTTTATAAAAGGTGGATATTACGGCAAAGCTAAGATTATATTATGTAATACAGTAATATGGTTTCTTGAATGTTGAAAACTGCCCTAAATACGAGCCTTAATGAATTCAACATGGATTGAAGTCAGGAGAGGAAAGAAATTGACAGTTCTGTCTGGGATAAGAAAGTGCCATACACCGAGTGCTAGTGCAAATCCCCAATTCAACTTGATTGCATTGCAGAAAATGTCGGCTTTAATTGAGTTGCATGTCACTTACAGCGGACACGTACGGTGCATCCAGTAAAAGATTCATCCTCATAACCGCAACAAAATGACTGACAAAATTCCCCAAAACAGTTAAGAACAGAAATGGTTTTGTCACACAAGGTCTCTTTGGTGTCCCAATGTTCTGTTGCTATGCCAACTGAACCTTCGTTGCCACGCCACCAGATTCTCCGAGTAATGCAGTGGAAGATTTGAAAGACATTTTCACTCTCTTTTCCTTAACCTCTCTGTTATTGTCAATCAAGGACAGGTGTGACTGGCAGTTTCGCTGAATCTACAGAGCAGGGCCAAAACAAATCTATCCTCTTACGTTAATAATCAAAGGCGAGTCCGAAGACAGAGACACATAATCAAACGTTTTAGGCTGGCTGATGACTCTCTGCTCATTTCTATCGCAACAAATGAGTTTTATTTGTTCTGTAAAAGAAAACAAGGGAGGGAATGGCCAGCAGGTGTTTTGCTCATCTGTTTTAACTCTTTTTCCTTTCACTTTCTTCTTGTTAGCCTACTTATTTTAAAAAAAATTGGACAAGACTCTACATTCATTTCTTAAGTCTGGAAAAAGGCAACAAGACTAAGAGCAATTTTGAGAGAATAAAGTATTTCAGATGCACACACACACTCACTGTTTGTCTTACTGTTCTTATGAGGCCCTCCATTGATATATTTATTACAGTAAGTATTTAAAGCTATGCACACATTCAAATCTAACTGCCTCGCCAAAATGAAACTTCTGTCTCTTTTTAGGGATTTTTTTGTTTTGTTTGTTTTGTTATTTGTTTGTTAATCTTTTTAAGAAAAAAAACTGTTTTGTTGATGGGGACCAGCCAAATTTGTTCGCAACCTAGATTTAAAAAAACATGCCTAAACACGCACAAACACAAGCATATCAGCATATCTACCCCATAAATGATAGAGGAAGGTATTTTAAAAAGAAAGAAAGAAAGAAAGAAAGAAAGAAAGAAAGAAAGAAAGAAAGAGAAATATTAATTCCTTACCTTGAACATTGCCAGCCCAACTGCCATTCTCTCTGCTCAACTCTGGCATGATGGTTTGAGCTGGGTTTCCTCTCTTCCTCTCATAGCCTCAGATGGAGGGATAACAAATGAATAAGGCAGCACAAAGGGGACCACAGAGGAAGCAAGGGTTTGTGTAAAACAACAAAAACAGGTTCTGGATGGTCCCCGGACTGGTTTGGCTTTACTGTAGATCCAGGTAGAACCAGATGATTTAAGTTCAAAGATCAATCAAGAAAATAGTCCAGAAAAACTGCAACTGCTTCCCTAACTTAGATCAATAAAGGATGACAATGAAATATTAAACTGCAAATGTCAGTCTTGTTTAGTAAAAATACACTTACAAAAATGCATCTAAATGCCCTGGACAGCACTCCTGAGGCTTATGTCTCTGGTGGCATTGTCTTCTTCCAAAAAAAAAAAAATAATAATAATAAAAATGAGTCAATACTAGAGAGGTGAAAAATGTAAGCTTGTAAGCAGCTGAGTGAGTTTTGTCCTTTTGGCTTCTTTTTTGGTATCTTTAAAAGATACTATTGTGAGGGAAAAAAATGAATCTTTAGATCTTCACTGATGTAGGTCTCCAGCTGTCGGTCGGTTCTCTTCGAAGAACCCCACCTGAATCCTCCACTGCCTCCTTATTGCATCACTATGAGAAAGAAAAGGGAAAGAAAACTGTCATTTCTCACTTCTGGTGTACGTGCCGGGGTTGTGTTCTGAGCTGTGCATGTGAGCAGAGCTGAAACTAAAAATTGGTAAATTTTTCTCCTGACACCCATTTTAGATCGTTTTACCAGGCTGGACACATTAGCTCCACTATGAGTCATAAAACAAATGAGAGGACTTGATTGAAAGGACAGGCGATTCTGAAGTGTGGTAAATAAATAATGATTTGCAGTTGCACAATATTAGCTGTGAACATTTACCTCAAGTGCAGCAAACATGAGTAGAAGGTAAGAAACCTTTAAACAACAATAATAATTTTAACAGAAATAGAAAATAAAGGTTATACTAAAGCATTTTATATTGTTCTACTGGTAAATTTCTTTGAATATGTAGGAATTTATCAATTTTTAACCCCCAGCATTAACAGTAGTTAAGGTTGTATAATTCTAACTCTGTTCTATGATGATATTGTTTCTATAGTAACTAAGTCATTTACAGGGTCTTGTATGGTCCGTAAAATTTAAGTCAAATAACAAATGGATAAAGATAATGTGTTGTTTTTAATTACAGAAAACTCACTCACTCACTCATAGTCTATACCGCTTAATCCTGTATACAGGGTCGCAGGGGGGCCTAGGGCTTATCCCAGGAGACTTGAGGAATGAGGTGGGGTACGCCCTGGACAGGGTGCCAATCCATTGCAGGGCACACACATTTACACACTAACACGCTCATTCACACACTAAAGGCAATTTGAGAACGCCAATTAGCCTAATCTGCATGTCCTTGGACCGTGGGAGGAAACCGGATTACCCAAAGGAAAACCACCAAGCATGGGAACATGCAAGCTCCATCCATACAGAGGTGAGAATTGAACCCGGACCCTGGAGGTGCAAGGTGACAGTGCTAACCACTAAGCCACAATGCCACCGATTACAAAAATATATAACAAATAACAAAAAATATATTAAAGTTGTTCATTGTTCAACATTTACACAAGGAGCTTTGTGTGTCCAAGCTTTGTAAAGGTCAGTTAGAGTCTTCACAGCAGAGAACAGTGCTATGTCTGCTAACATGACAGGCTCTATTTTAGGTCTCATCTAATAACTATTTGGAGCTGTTATTATATATGTTAAGTGTTAATTAAGAACTAACTTGTCTCACAGACATTTTACAACAATTAATATAACACTACATTTTGTTCATTACAAAATTGTAATAACTGACAAATCGTTGTAGTGTGAGATAAGTGAAACATTTAGGACATACTGATATTGGAAGATAATTCAGTTTCACGTCAGGCTGCATCACACCACCCTATTGTTGATTATTTTCCAATTACAACACACAGCATTGTGTTTTAGTCCTTTTATATCTCACTTCAGTGCTTCAGCTGTTTTTGATAACAGAATCAAGTTTTGGGAATATTAAAAACGCATCATAAGCAGCTAAACAGAATTATTTCTTGCACATCATCATTTACCCAAGCTAAAGCTGAAGTAGGCTAGTGGTGTCCACTGAATGATATGGAAGACAAAAAGTCAAGATTCAAGAGTATCATTATGTCTTCCTCTGCTACTTACCATTGCAACCTTTTCTGCAGTGTCTCACTGATATCTGGATGATGGACAAATAGGACAGAGAAAATACAAGAAACACAAGAGGATCTCCTCTGACATGTCGATAGAGCCAAACTCATGGGCTTTCCAATGATGTCCTTGAAATTCAAGAAAAATGTGAAGTAGGAAGGAGGGGCTGTGATGATAGACTTAACAAGAATCTGATTTGGGTAAATCCAACTGACTTGTAATGTTTGAACATGCCCGAAATAGGGGAAAAACACTGCCAAAACTCATTGAAAACCAGAAAATGGAGAGAAAAGTGGGAGTACAAGCAAGAAATGAATGAAAGAGAGGGATCTCCACAATTTTATCATTCTGTTCATTGGGATAATTACAAAAAAAATTGCATTTAATTTATTTAAGGTCATTTTAAAACTCCCATTTATTTTTCCATTGCAATAGCTATATTTTCCCTTCTTGTTTTAATAAATAAAAAAGCATGTTTCTCAGTCTTGTGTTACCTAATCAGGACCTTAAACCGAGATGTTAAACAAACCTACAAATGTTCACAAAAACAGCAAAAAGTTTTGAAAGGATATAACTTCTTGGAAATCTCCAACTGAGTGAATTTGTGAATGAGTCAGAAAGCTGTGTTTAATTCTCTAATGGGTTTGTTCCCATGCCATCTGGGAATGCAGTGCTTTGGCATGTCAGCTGATTTTTGGTGGCTGAGGGGTTGGGGAAGGGGGAAGGGGGAGTTTTGAGGCAAGCGAGAGAACAAGGGAAATTTTGAGAGGAGCGAGGGTGAGAAAGAGAGACCGAGGCCAGAGAAGTGCGAGTTCGTCCCTTAGGTGATAGACGGGCCGAGATGTAAGAGGGAGAGAAAATAAAGCCGAAGGAGTGACACATGAAAATTAAACACTCAATAAATAGGGATCTATAATGCGGCAGGTTAAATCCATGGGAACAAAAGGCAGTGGAAGAGGAGGAAGGTGTAAAATAAAAACCAGTGGCCAGAGATGAACTTCAGATCATTTCAAATCAAAATGGGAGGTTGGGGTGATGATAAAAAACAGCTTGACTGTGTTAAGGAAATATGTTAACATGTAAACGCTGATGACATTTGCTAGTGTGGATTTTGAGAACACAGTTGCCTACTTTATGAAGAACACACCAAGCAAAGAAAAGCCTGATAACATTTCAACAACTTACACATCCAAATTACTGACTGTTAACTACATTTTAGTGCTAATGAGAAGTGTAATTAGCACATCCATTTTGCACACCATGACATCCCGATTTAAAATATTCCAATGGGATGGTAAACCATAAACTAAATGAAAACTGGATCAAGACTTATAAACCACAAACATTACACAGTACAATGTGTGCTTAATTTAGTGTAAGTGGTGACAAAAAAAAGATACAAAGGAAATTACTGTACCATTGAATAAGCAGTTAAGCCTTGGTTTGGCTTATAGTGGTCTGATGAATTAATGAACAAACTGCTTCACATTGCACCAACATCAAACACTTTTACTTCATGGGTGTGGTGTCATCCATTCAGGTTCAACATAGATTCTAAAGATGGAAAAAATAAATATGTGGTGACTTTTTATATGTGTGTTTCAGGAGGGACAGAATGGGACAGGACTGGAGACCCTTGACTTAACAGATGACAGAAAAAAGTGGTAGACCTTTGGAAATGGGCAAGCAAACGGGATGGAGAAATGGCATGGGACCAGCACAGAGATCCTGGTCACATCTGCCTGTTTGTTTAGTGTGTGCATGTGCAAGTGTATGTACGTGTGTGTGTCAATGTGTGTTTCGTGTACACATAAAGTAGAAGACACACAGGTACACACACAGACAAACAGGTCAGACAGACACTAAACAAGTTAATTAAACCTACCTAGAGGAACTTTAAAGCATCCCGAAAAAAAGAAGTGATGTGAAAGGACAGGTAGTGGAGGACCAAGGGAAGGAAAAAAAGGAAAAGAGGGGAAAAAGAAGGGATGATACAACTAAAAGAAGAGGAATATGGTAGGCTGTAGTTGTTCTTTTTAAAGAATTCTGTCCAGCTTTCATTCAGTGAATGCCAGAGTTTTTTGTTGGAGGGGGGCAGGATGGATGGAGAAAAGGATGGTCCGACCGGAGATGGGAAGGAGGGACTGATGGAGGAGTGGAGTCGGAGCAAATTCAGAATCAAGGGCCACGGACAAGAAAATGAAAGGAAAGAACGGAATAAAGCCCCTCTCCCCTTCTTTCCCTGCTCCAGTGTGTGTCATAGGTAGACAAAATTGTACACCATGTAGATGGAGAAATAAATCAGGAGGCAAATGATGGAGAGCGCAAACAGGTGAAAAGAAGATGCGCCTCCCAGCACCACAATGAGGAAAAAGAAAAAAACAAAACGAAAGAAAAAAACGAATATCCCAGCGACTTCCGTTTTTCCCTCCTGTCCTCTTTTTCTCTCTCTCCTTTAACTGAGTGGTAGATTGCAGGAGGTGATGTCTGTCTGTCAGTTCCTTCCTCCTGTCCTCCTTGTTGCAGTTGATTCTTGCTTTCTGTTTTGTGCTTTCTTTTTCCTCCCACTCTCTGGTGACTTGTTGAAATGGAGTCCTTCGTTTAAACTGTGAAATAGCCCTTTTCCATGTACGGTGACTGAGGGAGCGCAGAGGGGAAACTGGCTGCAGAGGTGCTAGCAGTTACACTGTCTGCCTATGAATGCCCCAATGTGTGCTCTCTCCCTCTCTCTCTCTCTCTCTCTCTCTCTCTCTCATTCCGCACTTACTGGTACAAAAAGGGAAGGAGTGGGAGAGACAGAGGGAGGTGTGAAGAGGGAGCCCTCTACAGGAATATATATCAACTGAGAGAGAAATTAGTTGTTAGATGTGTTATTTGGGTGGTATTTTTTTCAGTCTTTATGTTTCACACTGGTTCTTTAGATTATTAAGGATTTCAGAAAAAAGATCTTTAAAAAAAGAATGTCACTTTTTCTGAAATGGTCATTTGTAGGTTTTGACAATGCCTAGAACAATGCCTAGAACCATCCCCCAGTGGGACAAACAGACAGTTTTCATTAATTTGATAATTATATACAAATTGTCTCCAATGTTCAGATTTAAGAAATTAATGAGACCTCTTACTTCTATTTCTCAGAAGTTTCTCTTTTATGTAAAGCATGCTCTCTAAAATGTTTTCTCTTTTGTCATATTTTAACTTGTGTTCACTACCCCCCCCCACTCACATTTTATTGTCAGAACCTCTCTCAGTCTTTTAAATCCTGACTTCAGCTTGTCTCTTCTTTTAATCCTTTCATTTTATGTCTTTCTCTCATCTCTAGTTTGATAGTTTGTCTCTTTACCTTATTTGCTCCAACTGTCAGAAAGGAAAGAAAATAAGAGATGAACTAAGGATAAGGAGAGATCAAGGATTACAGGAGACCATTTTCAAACTATTTTTTAGATCTTTTTGGTTTTAAGATAAGATAAGATATACTATTATTCGTCCCAGAGTTGAGGAAATTTCTTATCTTAAGGTATATCTTATCATGCTAATTCACATTGTATGGCCCCTGAATATAACCAGGAGCAAAGCAAGAACAATCAACCATACAAAGCAACTGCTTGTTTCACCCGGTAAAAGAGTTCCAAGGATTCCAAGAATCCCAAAAGATATCCATCCATTCCTTGGATTTGTCCAACACCCACTGATCAGTTCCCTGCTCTAAACATGTAGAAAGTGGTAATGACCTGCTTAGTTAAATGCAATGTGAGCAGTAGAATTTACAAAGCTATGCTGAACTTTA
The DNA here is from genome assembly GCA_028570985.1 of Heterobranchus longifilis. NCBI lineage: Eukaryota > Metazoa > Chordata > Actinopteri > Siluriformes > Clariidae > Heterobranchus > Heterobranchus longifilis. The sequence continues at coordinate 9,205,994 of JAOVVB010000028.1, read as the reverse complement.
ACATTTAAGCTTTGATGTAGTCACTTTGCAATACATCCCCTTATTATCTTCTTATAGAAATCCATTAGCCAGCACAGTTAGCCCATGTGTTTGAGCATCTGTATAAAGCTAGCAGTTTATTAGTTAGCTAATGTCAAAACAGAATTTAAACCAAGTGGTGCCACAAAACGCCTGAAATTACAGGAAAGTTTCAGGAGAAAACTGATATCTTACAGGCCTGTGTGAAATCCAGCTGAAACATCTGGCAGCACTGAATCTTTTCCAGGGAGCAGATCACCTTCCTTCAAATTTAAAACTGGTCCCAACTCCGAGCTCTTCTATTAAACAAAATGTTAGTGTTTTATATTCAGTTCATAAGGCCAAACCTGCTGATAAAATCACAGATTATATGAATTAATTATTATTATATATACAATATAATATGTCTGATACCATGCAATGTTAAATACTAAAAGGTTTGGTTTATTTTGAGTCAGAATTTAAAAAGGAATATTCTGGTAATGGACTGTGGGAATTGTGCTAGGGTGGCCTTGTAGTGTGTAATGGGAATGTGTATTTTGCTTACAGTGTTCAAGTGTTCAGAAATGTCACTGATTGTGTGAACAGGTTTAAACTTCAACCCCAGTTAGTAATCTGATTGAGGAACATTAATGTGAATACTTAAGGGTTTACTGACACCACGTGGTAGACTGTGAGTATTACACAATACAATGCCTTACAAAAAGGTATTTTTTGGACACCTAATGGCCAAAAGAATTTATGCAAAAATTCACTGACAGTGAAAAATAAGACAAGTTGACGGGGTAGACCTTGCACCTATTAGAAATGCAAAGCTAAAATAATTTAGACTTGATTAAGACTGATTCAAATATTTGTCCAAGTTCTATTTCAATTTCTATGCACTATTTAAGTTTTTTTTTTTTTCAATAATGAATTCAAATTCTAATATAGTATCAGTTGTGAAGGTGATACACATAAAATAGATCTCTTGGACAGCTGATGAAGTATTTTTGTCTGAATCCTCGTGACTGTCTGGAAACTGTTTGCGTTTTGCTGATCTTTTACTAAGATCATCTAACATTAAAGGCTTGTCTGGCTCCCCTGCCAAGCGTGGAAGTTTTCATTAATTGAAATACTATAATTCCTTATCCCAAGTGAAGGGGCTCATGTATCTTGGGGTACTGTTTACGAGTGAGGGGACATTGGAGCATGAAGTTGCCCAGAGAATCGGAGCAGCCGGGGATGGTATTGCAGTCGGTTTACCACACCATTGTAACAATAAGATTCTTATTCTTATATATAACTGTATACTGTACAATACTGTACCAGTAAAAAAATTTGACACAATTTCTTATTTGTTTATCTTTATTTTTATTGTTTTCAATCTTGTATATTAACGCTGATGACATTAAAATTATGACAGAACAAATATGGTATTATTTAGTCAATAAAAATGTGTTAAATAACCCAGAATATGTTTTATATTTTCTGCAAGGTAGACACCTTTTGATGGCAGTTTTCCACACTATCTCCATTGTCTTACTCAGCCTCGTAAGGTATCAAGCGATCTTAAAGGAGTTCCCCGAGGTTTGAGTACTTGTTGGGTGCTTAGACCTGATAAAACACAGTGGACCAACACCATCAGATGACAAAGTGGACCAACACCATCAGATGACAGGGCTCCCAAACCACCACTGACTGGGCAAACTTTATACTGGACTTCAAGCAACTTGGATTCTGTGCCTCTCCTCTTTTCCTCCAGACACAGGGACCTTAATTTCAAATGAAATGTAAAATTTACTTGCTTCTGAAAAAAGAACTTTGGCCCATGAGAAACAGTTCAATCCTTGTCCTTAGCCCAGGTAAGACACCTTTGACGTCGTCTCTGGTTCAAGAATGGCTTGACACAAGGAATGCGACAATTGTAGCCCATGTCCCATGTCTGTATGTATATATATAAACACTTGAAATATATCAGTCTGTGTGTAGTGAACCTATATAATATATGAGATTCACTTTTTGAATTGAATTATGGAAATAAATCAACCTTTCGATTATATTCTAATTTATTGAGATGCACTTGTATAACCTAAAGGTTTGTGGTTATTGCCCTGTTGGAAAACAAATGATGGTCCCACTAAATGCAAACCATATACAGTGGTGTGAAAAACTATTTGCCCCCTTCCTGATTTCTTATTCTTTTGCATGTTTGTCACACTTAAAT
>JAOVVB010000028.1:9121219-9170207 GCA_028570985.1 Heterobranchus longifilis | reverse complement strand
GCAGAATATATTCAATATAAAGAACTCAATTTTATTGAATTTTAACTGACTATACACGCACAGGACTAAGCAAAATTTTTTAAAAGGATCATATCAGAACATATCAGAAAAACCAAATGCATAGATTACTATAACTGTATATACTTTATGTGTGGGAAACACTGCTTTGGGGAAACAAAAAATATGTGAGTCGCATACAAGACAAATATGAACCATCTCTGAGATTAAGAGGTAATGAGCCATATTTGAGACACATTTGAGCAGATTTAGAAAACAGCTAGAATTCAAGTCTCAAAGATGGCTTATTTCTGCATATACGAGTTGATTACAAGACAAATGTAAACTATCTAAGATTTAAAGGTTATGAGCCACATTTGAGACACCTTTGAGAAGATGCAGAATATGCCTATATCTCATTCAAGTCTCAAAGATGGCTCATTTCTGTCTAGGAGACAAAGAAGAGATTAACATGAGCTCTCATCTTGGAGTTTCTTTGCTATGGGACATGCCCCAACTTGAGGCTGCTGAGAAAAAAAAAATTCACACTGATGAAATGGCAAGTCTGGGATTTTAGTAAACAACCATAACGTTAGATGCTCTGGCTCTTTGTTTGTACCAATTTCCTCCCAATTTCCCCCAAGTTCCCACTCATTTGTTAGCTCTTCCATATCAGATGACAGCTGCTACACAAGACATAAGACAGCCAGTTCTTTCTAAACACCTGAAGCCAGCCAGCTGTGGTATTGTTAGGATTCAAACTCCCCATCTCCTGATCATAGGGGCAAAGTCTTTCATGCCATTCAGAAAACCAGGAGACTTCTTTGATTTTATAAATGTATATATTGGTCCTATTAAGATAGAGCTCTACTTGCCTTTTGAAATACGGCACCCACTTTAACCCGAAGTACATCTGTTTTACAGATTCACAGCTAAAAAAAAAATTAAAAATTCAAATGGGAAGATTCCATGGTCAAGCTTGAGTAACCAGCAGGTAGGGATTGCCTCATGCCTTTTAAAAATATTGCAAACATTTAATTGTGATAGCGACAGGGTGTCAACAGTCTAACCCAGTGGATGTTTGGCCTACATCCTTGCATATGCCAACAGCTAGAAAGAATGTCTTGACAGTTGCAGAACGCTAGCCAAAATTGCTATTGCACACCCTTGTAAATTCTTACAAAATACCACCAACCCTTAAATGACTTGCAAAACAACCACCAAGACTTGGATTCTATCTTGCTCTTTTCAATAATTATATTTAGCATTCAGTTTGTTCAGCATCAGGATAAATCTCATGTCATTGGGGTACAGGTCATGTTTTTAAAGCGTAATTGCACACCACCAGTTGGTTGTGTGTTAGACCTTACATTATGTAGAATTAAACAATATACCAAGTGCATAAAAATGTGTCAATGTGTGCTTCGACTTTTACTAATTTCCACAAGTGGACTTTACCACTTTGTGGGTCACATGCTCATGCTGGGAATCTTTAGAGCTGTGCTTTTAATTGATGTTGAACATTTCTATATCAGTGTTTAAGTCACACAGTTTAACGTTTTCAAAAATAATGAAAATTATGTTTTTATGAAAATAAAGAATACTTCTTGCATCCAAGGCTTTTGTGTTTATTTATGATCTGTCAATATTGCTGTTCTGAGTTTCTAAAGTTTTTTATTAGGGAAGTTATTTAAAGTGACCCACATTTATTTTTTAATCTATTAACATCTTTTTGCCATGAACCCTGCCAAGTTTTTCTTATTAGTGATATGACTATCATTTGAATTTCATTACAGACTACACGTTCTAGAGTTGCATCTGACAGGCCAGTAATGGTCCCATCTGTATAACAAATGTGAATAGTGATTGATGAAGTATAAGATGGTGATGTTCCATAATAATTAATGTTTTGTTTAAAATTATTAGTTTGTATTAGGTGAATGTGGGCAGCGAAAGTATTAGTCAATCCGTAAAAATAAGACTTACCACCAGTTGATTTGTTTTGCGAATTTTAGTGCTGATTAAGATCACGGTGTATGATGAGAGATGCCTCCTATAAAGAAAAAAAAATTAGAGCCATATGATACTTGTTAAACAATTAAAAAATAAACTGTCACTTCTGTGTATTGCTAAGGCTATAAACTTGCTCCTAGAAATTCATATCCTCCACGACACATTTACAAGGAACAAGTAACCTAAAGCTTTTAAATCACATGGTGCAAACAGGATCCAGGTGCTCTTCTTAATTGGTAATTTATTATAATTTTTTTGCTTTTAAAAATGTGTCAGAGCTAACACAAACTGTTTATAAATCATGCTCTTAACTGTGAGAAAACTGTAAACCTAAATTGCTTGGTATTAACAAAAAAGATCCCTGAATCAAATCTCTTATGTCTCATTTTCTTTAACTCGAAACTCAAGAGAAGTTCCCCTCCCCCAGCAGACATTTTGCTTTACAATTTCTGCAGTAACTCAAAATGGCCACCAGATTGGCACGATGAGAGAGGAACTGTTCCATAAAACCATGCCTGCAGCAGAACTCCAATATGAGGTGGGGAAAAATCTGAACAACTAGTAGTTGCTCCATTTTTGTATCAGACCAAATGGGAGGATAGAATTCTAAAACACAGATGAGCTTTGTTTCATTTTGCTTGGCCAAAAAGTCACCCATTCGGAAGGGTCAAATTGATGGACAGAGACAAGTAAAGAAAACAAAGAGATTTGAAATTGCCGCAACTGGGTTAAAAACCCTTCAACACATTACGAAAACCTGGAAGAATAGTGCTAAACCATCCACTTTGTTGGAGACGTGTATTAAAAATCAGGAATGGAGATCACTTAAACATTTGGTAAAGTTGCAGTAAAAACCATAGCTCTATTTAATAGTGAAAGTAAGAGCATTTCATTATGAGAACTCACAGGATTGGGGATAAACAGCTGTGTGGCCTTAAGAAAACCAGCTGTTAGTAAGACAAATAAAAAAGGCTTCAATTTGCTAGAGTGCATAAAGATTGGACTTTGGAGCAATGAGAAAAAGTCATGTGGTCTGATGACTTAAAAATGACAGCTGCATCAAGGCAAGAAGAGAAGCGCGTCATTATGCATAGCGCACATTGTATAATCCTCTGGAGGCAGTTTTATGCTTCAGGGCGTTTTCACAGCAGGTCCCCGAGATTGTTTTTGAGAACACTTGACCCCAAAGTCTGGTTCATTTTGATTAGTGAGAACACAATCGTTCCACACTCGGCAACCATAGCCAAAGTCTGATGAAAAAGGTGGTCTTGAGAACAACAATACAGCGTACTTGGGCACGGATCGAATCAGATATGGAACCAATCATGTCTGAGAACGAAAGTAGATCACTGTTTAGATGTAAAGTCATCAGTGCCATTGGTTTCTTCCGAAATCGCTGTGTGTGCATAGCACGTGCCAATCTCATCCTCTGACCAACACAGCCATAGCTGATAAAGCAGGAAGGCACATGAGAATGATGCTCTTCACATTTTGAAAAAATTTAACCCGGGAGTAGAGACCAAAACCAATGTGAACACTGGCCAATGGGGGAGGGGGGAGCAATTGTTCCTGGGCACGGTACAAATTAACCATGCCTAAAGTGAAAAGCCCTCGGTCAGGCAGGTCTAGGCTCAGTTATGTGGCAATAAAATAAAGTCAGCTGATAACCTGAATGCACTGAATGACCAGGTCATCACATTTATTTTTGAGTTTATCTGTCCTCGAGGCACAGGCATATTCCATGACTGTGAAATACTGGTTTTGGGAGTATGAGGAATCATTTTCACACATAAATTGGCAACCATATTGTGTCATATTCAAAGCTAAAGTTGTCTGAATGAAATCTTAGAAAGTGTGATGTTTTTGGCCAGGCAGTGTAATGTAACAGAACCATACACAAAAAATCATCCAACCCTGATATGATAATCCATACTGCCCATCCCAGGGAACTTTGGGCTAAAGGCAGGTTACATCCTGGATGGGCATAAGCACACTTTGGAATAAGAAAGAAACCCAAAGTACCCAGCAGAAACCCACTAAGAACCAATATCAAACTCCACACACAGAGGTGAGATTTGGACCCAGAGCCTTTGAAGTATGAAGGATCAGTTCTAACTAAGCCACAGATCGGAATAGACGGATGACACAAAGAACTTCTTACATTAAAAACAGAGAAAAAATATAAAGGGAAGGGGTAATGATGTTAGGAATGTACCATGGACCCATCTACCACAGGGGTACCAAAAATGCTGGTAAAATCTAATCTTATTCAATCCTATTTCTGGACAATCAAACAGCCCTTGGCTCCATAAGCATTGCACTTTACAAACTGCAAAGTTCACTGTGGCTGTCCTTCATTTCCTAGGCTATTCCATTATCCCTTCCAGCCTGCACCAGATATTCATCAACATGCACATAGATATGTAAACCATAAAACAAAAACAACTTTCCCATAATTCAAAATATATGGGAAAGGATGCGGTTTGGACATAGGAATGAGTGAAGCACCATCTGGCAGTCAAACAATAAAAGGGAACCGAGTGTAAAAGTGCAGACTAGCATGGACTACACCATTTTACCACTTCATACAGGATGGAGTCAAGCCAAGGATATGAGCTTAATATTAATTATTCAAAAATCCTCTGTGGATTAAATAATAATTAGCAATTTTATTTTCAAAGCTCATTTCACGTGTTTGATGACAAAACCTGTTGTCAACATTCTAGCAAGCACTCTAATTACATACCTCTAATAAACAGCAGGCTTTTATCTTTGTCAAATATTAACAGTACAGTTTCTTAGTGAAGAGAAATGTGAACAGACGTCTTTCTAGCTTAGCATGATTCTGTCTGACAGTACAGTGAGAGTAAAATTAAGTGGAATGGGGGATGGGGAGCTGGACAGTACCTTTTTTTTCTAGAAACAGTAAAAAAAAAAAAAAAAACTGAGCACTGTGGTGCTAAACTGCTTTCACACTCTGAGCACAATTATAACCAAGGGTACTTGTAAGAAAAAAATGTGTGCATAAAACATAGGTGTTGTGATATATTGCACAAACTTTGAAAAGGTCTGTTGCATAAAACAACTGAATACATAATGTAAAGGTTTTAAATGAACAAAGCTTATGGGTTAAAAATGTAACTGCATTCATACTACCAAGCAAGAAAGCAAATTAATAATTTCGAGCCTGCAAGAACCACTGGCAGAATGACTTTCCGATAGTTCCTCACTCACTCATCTTCTATACTGCTTTATCCTTTATTCAGGGTCGCGGGGACCTGGAGCCTATCCAAGGAGGCTTAGGGCACGAGGCAGGGTACACCCTGAACAGGGTGCCAATCCATCGCAATTAGCCTAACCTGCATATCTCTGGACTGTGGGAGGAAACTGGACTACCCGGAGGAAACCCACCAAGCACGGGGGAGAACATGCAAACTCCATGCACACAGAGACGGGAATCGAGTCTGGCCGGGAATCAAACCCGGACCCTGTAGGTGCAAGGCGACAGTGCTAACCACTACACCACCGTGCCACCCAGATAGTTCCTCAAATATTTAAAAACAGAATTTAGGAGACTGCTAAGTGACAAAAGGTTCCCGATTGGATTAGTTTAACATTAGCAGGGGGGGTTAATGTAATAATTTCAAGAGAATGCTCAGGGATTCTACTTCCGCCTGAATCAGTCACATTGGGAGTTATTTATAGAATACTTGTATATATCTGGAAAAAGTTAGAGCAAATTTTACAGCCCATAAAACAAGCAGAAATACACCTACCAAGCAATTCATTAGAAAAACCTATATACTTACTTATCATGCAATTGTCAAAACAGGCAATCATGTGCCAGCAGTGCAATGTATAAAATCATACAGATCTGTGCCAGCAGCCTTAGATAATGTTAAAATGTGCCATCAACTAACAGAGTAGGAAATAAATGATTTTAGTAGACATAATTGTTGGTGCCAGGCTGGCTCATTTGAGAATTGGAGTAATTGCTGATTTCCTGGGACCTTCACTCACAACAGTCTGTAGAATTTACTCAGAATTGTATAAGCTAGGATAGGCTGGCCAGACTCAAATAACCACTCTGTAAAACTGTTGTGAGCAGATGAACATCTCAGAATGTCAAACCTTGAGGCATATGAGCTATAACAGCAACCAACAACTTTGGGTTCCACTCTGGTCAGCCAAGAACAGAAAGCCGAGGCTGCAGAGGGCACAGGTTCACCAAAACGTGACAGCCGAAGACCAACAAAAACATGGCCTGGTCTAATAAATCACAATTTCTGCTAGTACACACTGCAATTTGGCACCAATAACATGAATCCATGGACCCAACATGCTTTAGGTCTATAGTCCAGGCTGGTGGAGGTGGTGTAATGGTGTGGGAAGTTTTCTTTGCTCCCATTAATGCCAATCAATGATCTATAGAATGCCAAAGCCTATTTGTACAGTGCTCCCGACCATGTGCATCCCTTGATTGCTACAATCTGTGCATTTTCTAATGGCCACTTTAAGCAAGTTAATGCATACCAGAAAGCAAAAACCGATAATTTGGATAACTGGTGCAAGGTCTTTCCACTTATCAGTTCTGATCCTAGAAAACACCTTTGGTGATGTGGTAGAACAGAACAGAACTGGACCTGAAAAATCTGTAGGAATTGTATGATGCAATCATGTCAACATTGACCATCTCAAATGAATGTTTTCAATATCTGCTAATGTCCATTCCATAAAACAGTGAGGATGTTTTAGGGCAAAGGAAGGGCATACCCAGTTTTAGAATAGCATTCGTCATAAAGAGCTTGGTGACTCACAAGTGACTCAATTATATTCAGTTAGAAAATACTTTTTATGCTGTTAATTCAGTGTTAAAGAACTAATTCTAATAAAACACCTAATAAAAGGTGTTCTCAATCATAAACATCTACTTGCAACCAGAATAAAAACTAGTACATGCAGAGTTTTGATTACATAACAAAAAATAGATAACTTTAAAAAAGAACTTGTCAAAAGGCATAAATCATAGTTACCTAAATAGATACGATATACTCCATTTCTGTTATTTATGCACAGATCACTTAACCTGTGTGAATGGATCATAATTCCAGCAGCCATGCACTAGACACATTTCTTAACAGACATGTCTGGAAATCTTATCCTGTTCGAGCAGCACTAAAAGTAAACTACAGACCAAGTTCCGCAGACCAAGCCTTCTTTAATTTTCGCTCTAAATATCCAAACACCCAAAACAGTACTAACACGGTGCTGTGTATAAATGAAACAGCAGACAGTATACATTTTGTCTACCAGACAAACTGAGAGTGACAGTGACTGGTTGTTTGCTAGTCACAAAGCAGGGTTAGTCAGAAATGCAGTCATGTTTTGACAAGGTACCCACTCCCCTTTTCTAAAATCAAAAGCACCTCTACAAACACCGTTTATAATTTCGGACCAAAGAGTAACAGAAAAGGTTGTATTTTCTGTAATAAAAATTTCACAGTAAATATTCTATACCTAATGTGGTCCACTACATGATAAGCTATTATGTTGGTCCTGGAGAGGGAAGACAACATCTATACTCATTCATATAGTGAAAAGGGGTGTTGACAAAGAAAAATCACTGTGAGGAATCTGTTAAGGTACAATATTAAATGCTAATTCATACTAAGATATAAGCTACAGTACACATCGTCACTGTGAAATGAGAAGTCTAATCGAAGGCTACACATGAATTAAGTTGCTAAGAGAACTTTCCCTCTCCCTAGTCAGACATTTTACTCCACAGTGCCCTGCAGTAACACAAAATGGCCACCAGCTCGGCTTGGTCGGAGAGGAACTGTTTCACTGAGCCATGCCTCAAACAAAATATGTCTATTGCATGCTCTGTCTTTACATTCCTGCAAACAGCAGAACTAATCTCTATATTTGAGCTTTTCGTTTTTCGGTAAGTACCTAAATCCTTGACAACTCAATATTCCCAAATACATATCCTATCCTGAAAAACTAATGTTCATAAATCAGAAATCTCTAAAATGTCCTCTGTGCAATGGTCCCATGGACATTATGTAATACATTTCTAACTATGGTGTATATGTTGTCATGAACAACCCTTTCCGATCTTGTGCAGTAACCCAACTGGGTTAAAAGTACACACAAATCAATCTATGCATCTATGTCATGCATTAATATTACTTATCAGGTTTATGATGCAATGCAGACTTACTATACAATCATTTTTTCAACATGTAATCTAGATGATTATACAATAAATAATGAAATAACTTCAAAGGTGCAAGAAAAGAAAAAATGTCTTTGTTTAAATATTTAAATAGTTGTTCACCAAGCAGAAAGCTCTGTTGCTGTACTATCATAAACCAGTTTTCCCTTTACTTGGAGAAACACATTTTATATGAATTTATTTTATCATTTATTTTATACCATAGATATATTTTAATTAGACAATCATACTGACAAAATAATCTGAACTATATTAATGTTTTCTTTTCCAAAAAAAAAAAGCACAAAAATAGTTAAAGCAAAATTAAGTACAATTTTACAAAGACAAAATTCTGTATACCTTTTAAAGCTTTTGTTCATTTCAAGTAAAAAAAATACAAAATTCTAAATACAATGGAAACTGTTGGAGCAATAGTATGCTTTTAAAATCTCCCTCCTCCATGTCATACAGCCCTGCAGTAACAAAAAATCACCACCAGCTTAGCTGACACACCTAATACATGGAAAAATCTGCAGTAGCCTGATGATTTTCAGAAAGATTTTTTATTAGATCCCTCTTAAAATCAAGAACAAAAATAGGAGGACAATTTCACTATGAAACAGAACCCAATAACTTATAATGTAATGGTTATATAACATAATAGACACTCATGATGCATATAAGAAACATTAAACATGTTTCAGAAGAAAGAATTCAGTATAGATAAGCTTACTTTTCTTCTCAAATATTTAAAAACTCAAATACTGTGCAAATGGTATCTAATGTGGAAATGTGTTAGAAACATGAACAACTAGTATCAAGGGACTACCATCAAATAACACTAAGACAGCCTATGTTTTATTGCCACTATATTCTGAAACTGATTCAATAAGCCTATATTTATAAAGTAGGTATTACATAGATTTAACACAAGTCTACTTTGTTTTTAACTACAAGATACATTCTGAACATTGATCTATCTTAAATGACAAATAGCTTTATGTAGAAACAAAAAACAGAAGGACTGACCTTTGATCATAAAAAGAGTCTTGCTCTAATTTAATCTTAGCTACAGTTGGACTGAGAGAGCAAGAGTGTGATTAAGTGTTGTGATTCAAGCTCTTAGCCAGCCAGCATGTTGGGCAGGAATGAAAAACGTGTGGGTACTGTATTAGGATTGTGATTGCCTTAAACTCGATAGGGTCTGGTTCAAAATCTCTTTCTAAACACCATTGATTTTGAAGTTATACACATCTGTGGCATGCCTGGAGAAAGCCTAAACAGTTGTCCTAATGTCACTTGATGTTAGCTAAGAAATAAACTTCTGTGTCCCCTGTCTGTGAAAGCAACATTCAAAAAAGAATGTTTATTTGCTGTAAACAAGCTTAAAAAAACACAAACTAATATAGAGATGACAGATTTACCAACAAAATGCAGCACAGTCAACCTGTGCACCAAAGCCTTGCACAGTTATGCCCCTCCCCTTAGTGAACACAGTAAATGCAGAGGAGCGAGTGGAAAATTACTGGAGGATGGGCTGTACCATTTCTGACAGACTAAGGGGTGGCTCAAATTCACAAAGATTGACAATAAATATATATATAAAAAAAAATTTTTTGATAAAGCACTCAAATTCCAAAACAAATATATTTTCATGAAAAAAAAACTCTTGTGCTTACCACATGCTGCTATATTTTTAAAAAATATACTGAGGGGAGTCAAACAATGAGATATGAGCTGTGGTATGTAGCTCTGAGAAAGCAACAAACAGCAAACACAATGAGAGAACAAGGCACAGTGCCTAGTCCATGTGCTATTGAAATACATAAGCGGAAAACATAACATCGGAGCACTGAAAGCACTGCGAGGTTGTGGTTATGGCACACAAATACTGTTTGATATTAACACAGTAATTTTTCACTTACCAAGAGTTTATTTCATTAACTGATATTTAAGTGATCTTTTGAAAGGTAAACAGCATAATCATGTAATACTACACACAGGGCCCCTCTACATGTATACACAAGTATTATATTGGTAGTTATTCATGCCAGGGCTCCAGACAAACATAAATCTTTGGGAGCCTTTGCCTCCTAAACCTAAAATATTTAGGAGCATAATAAAATTTTTAGGAGCTAAAATTTAACCCTTTTTATATAGCTATGCTGATTTAAACTGGAGCCATGGGTTAAAAACTCATTTACCTGTGCTTTGCTAGCTTGATTAAAGATGAATACTGAATACTGACTACTACTACTAGAGGACTAATACTGAGTCTAGCTGGGATGAATTTACCTAAGAACTTTCACTAGTTGATTCATTCTTCGTATCAATGACATGTGATGTAGAGGATGCAGGGTTTGGATGGCCAAGGAGTAAGAAAACTAAACAAAATTTAGCCATTTACATTTTTTGTCAGTTGTCAGTGCTCCTTGACTAATGCTAGCTAACTTTGACTAGCTAGTCAGCTAAGCTATGTCCCGCCAGTTAGTTATCACAGCACTGGGCGAGTTTTAAAAGCTTACCGAGGATAAAAAAAAAAACAATAATTTAAATAAATTTAACGGCAATCAGAAAATACAACCAAATTATGGGTTGAAGTAGTTTCTTCTGGTGTTTGCAATACACTGACTGCTTGTCGGAACGTGCATCTAAGTACGGTATGCGCCAAAATATACGCTACTGAAACTTCCGCATTTGCGATGGTCAAGGGGGCATTGCTCCAGACACATGTGTTCCCAGTAGAGAAAAGGAAGTTGTGTTGTGCATTTAGTGTGTGAAATGGGTCTCTCGATGGGTATTCACAGTTAAGTATTATTTCCGCTCATACAGAAGTGGTCATGAATGGGGACCGGGTTTAAAAAAGGTGGCAGAAAACATTCCTTCCCATACCTGTCCCATTCCCCAGATCTTACAACACCTGATGCCTATTTGTGTGGAATGTTAAAGGGGAGTGTGTTCAACTGTGAAAATCCGCCAAGAACTGTGCCTGCATAACGCGAGCAAATTGTCTCCTTTTGCATGAGTCTGCAGCAAGCTTTGTTCCGGGAATCTGTGTGAACAATATGAACCCTGTCCACAGTGAGGCAGTGCACTTTGAACATTTACATTACGCATACTGTGGTAAATCAACATGCTAATAGTGTGTATGTTAGTTCAGGAGAAATAAACTCACAGACAACAACAAAGTAATATTGTTCGTCTATTCATTTCAGTACATTATGCATACGTTACATGTATATTTTAACGTATATGGTACACTCACTGTGGACTGAGCATGAGGGTACAGGAACGCAGGTGATAGTGCAGCAGAGCTGCATTCAAAGGCACTTGTGAAATGTTCGTAAATGTATGACACTTGAACGGTTGTTGTTGGTTGTTGTTGTCTCTGATGTCCTATCACGCTCACTGCTGTACTCTTGTGCTGGGCAGGTAGATGCAGCAAAGTAGACCTGTCTATCACAGGCTTAAAGAAAACTTTTTTTTTTCATCTGATGGTTGCCACATAAAATTAGGCACATTGGCGACCACTGCATTTGCCACCTGGACCCCTGCAGGCAGTCAGTATTTTAGCAAGCAAAAATCAGGACTTGTATTGCTTTCTTTTGATGAAAATCTTTATTTAATGTAAATTGTAATGAATCCATGAATAGTCTCTTAAAATCTAAAAACACAGGCACCAAAATAATTTAGTGTATTCTAATCAATTTCTTTTGATAATTAAATATTTGATATCACCAAAAACTGAAAATTTATGTACAACTCTAAGGTGTTCTTCTAAACTAGTGGACTTTAGTTTTGCAGAGGATTTAATTAACTTAATCGGCTTCCTTTATTTGATGCTGCTCCCCAATAGGCTAGTAAGCAAGTGACAATAAACAAGTGACAGAACCTGCTGCACGGCTTTCTAAGAATAAAAGAATAGGCTGCTTTTCTGCATTGTTGCAGTAGAAACCGAACTGGGTAGAAGGCTTGACAGCTCAGCCCCCATGTAAATGCAGGACCTGTTATTGATAATGCAGCATCCTAATAAAGAGATGGCTCAGACAAATTACAGCTACCTTGCATACAGCAACTGAAACTTGTGTATCCTAATGGCTGTTTAATTCTCTAAACGTGAGACCCACCACAGACTGTATAAGAACATGACAAAGCCTCCGCGACCTTCAGGTTTTCTCAAGAGCGGTTTTGAAGCTCAACTGTGGGAACTATGGTCGTTGAAATATTAGCAGGCGCTGACTCCACCTAAACCCTGGTTATTCCATAAACAATAAATGGCGTGTCAATTGCTACGTTTTTCTGGTAGGTTAACCGACAATGATTCCAGGTAGCTGATTAGCTAAAGTGCTGTATGGTGGACAGCTAGCGGTTTGCAATGCAGCTTTCACTCAAATCAGCCATTCCCCTAACTATGCAAATTTTATGGCTTAATTTTTTTTTTTTTTTACCTGGTGAGTTACATAAAAATCCACCCGCATACAGTTGTCATGAATGGGAAATCTAGCTACAGAGTACCAGTCTATAAACATTTATTTCTGTAGTAAATTTGGGCATGTTAACATGGGGTTCTGTGCGGATTGACACACTTTTGGAGTCTAGTGGTCATACGTGGAACTGCACATTTTGGCACTTGGGCCAACCTGGGCTGAAAGCATTGATAGCCCACAGTCTGGGAATGTGGTGCAGTGCAGCAGCAGAAATGAATAAGCTGCTGGTTAGAATTAAGTTTGAGTATCCACCACCTGAAACAGCTGAGTACATGGCTTTATTTAGCCCAAACAAGAGATCAGGGCTGAGCTCAATACCTCTTAAATGTTGGGCATCAAAATTGTAGCTTGAAGACATCAGGTCAATGGCTCCTCTATCCACTGTCCAAAATCCATGTTTCTCATTCCAACTGCTATGGAGCACAATCAATTCCTCAGTTTCCACACAAGGTGACATCTGGGGCTTTACAAAGTGTCTGTGAGTTAGTGCCCCTGCAAGGCCAGGGTGTGTTTACTGGGTGTACTCTCTTCTCAAGAGTGGCGAGCCAAAACAGAGCTCCTGATATCACATGTGGAAACACAAGAAGAATTAATCGCCATTCAACATGCTGCTGGAAAACATCTAAAAGCATTGTCACTTCCAGACACTTGTAAACTGGCAAGATGGAGATCACATTTGGCAGACTGAATGTTTCTGCATTACACTATATGTGCTCTGTGGTTAACATAAGTGATTCCTTTCCTCAATACAGTGTCAGAATGATTTATGAAGGGGCCCGTGTTAGGAATCCTTGGAACAACTTTGATATATGGCCTCCAGTTGTCTGACAGGAAACTGTCCTGTTTACCTGCCAGGCTACCTGGGTCTTGAATTGTTGGGAAAAAATTGGGACCTTGTATAGGATAGAACATGGGGTCACAACAAGGCAACAACTTTTCTAGTGGTATTTAAACAAGGCCAATACTACGCTAGGAATAATCCACTGGTTAATTCAGTGGTTGAGTCTTAGGGGTGTTAGAACAGCAGTAGCTCAACAGTTATGAACCTGGGTTACTGGCCAGATGCTCAGAAGTTCCAGACCCACATGACCAAATTGCATAACTGATTTAGTTAAAATGGTGTCAAGATTTAAAGATATATTAGGAAACAAGTGATCAGTCAGTTCTAAAAAAGTGTGTTGAAAGGAGGAAAATTAACAAATGAAAGGATCTGAATGATTGTGACAAATGCAAAATTGTGATAGCTGTATGTCTGGGTCAGAGCATCTTCTAAACAGCAGGTCTTGTGGGGTGTTGCCAATATGCAGTGGTTAGTACCTTTTAAAAATGGTCTAAAGCAGGGCAACCAGTGAGACGGTGACCGGGTCTTGGGTGCACAAGCCTCATTGAATTGAATAGAAGACAAATGCTGACCCATATGATTGAATCCCACAAAAGAGCTACTATAGCAAAAATTGCTGAAAAGGTTTTTGCTAACTATGATTGAAAAGTGTTGTGATACAAAGTGCATCACAGCTTGCTGCACATAGGGCTTCGTAACCACAGACCAGTCAGTTTGCCCATGCTGGCCCCTGTTGACCACCAAAATTGCGTAGAATGGGCACAAAGCATCAGGAGTTGTCCACAGAACAACGGAAGATGATGGCCTGGTCTGATGCTCCACATTTTCTTTTACATCATGGACAGCTGGATATGTCTGCATCACGTACTTGGAGAAGAGGTTGCACCGTTATGCTCTACGTGAAGACAGCAAGCTGACATAAGTTCAATGTTCTCCTGGGGAAAACTGGGTCCTGGAATTCATGTGGATGATGCTTTGACATATACCACCTACTTAAACATAGTTGCAGAACAAGTACCCCTTTTGTGGATCCAGTATTCCCTAAAGATGGTAGCCTCTTTTAAGAAGTATAGTGCACCTTGCACTATTCACTCAGGAATGGTTTGAGGTACATGACAAAGAGCTCAATTTGTTGAATGACCTCTAAATTGCACAGATCCAAATCCAATCATGGTGGATCCATCCCGAAACCTACAGAATTGAAAGGATCTGATGCTATCAAAGATATCAAAGATCTTGGAGTATATGCCTTAATGGTTCTGAGTTTTTTGGTAGCTAAAAGACCTACACTAGGTGAGGGTGGTATATTTAATGTTATTCACTGATCTGTGTATTTTACAAAATGTTCATGCAATATTCTTATCATGTGAACTTCAAATAGCTACCACTCTTTGGAGTGTCCACAAGTTTGGAATACTTCAACTAATAGACAGATAGGTGGCACAGCTGCTTATTGTTTAGAACTGTCCCTTTGTAACTCCATGTTTGGGGGTTTGAACCTTGCCTCCGGTCTGTGCAAAAAGTTTGCATGTTTTCCCCATGTTTTGCGAGTCTCCTCCAGGTATACCAGAGGAATCAATGTCAACTTAGATAGACAAATTTACCATAGCTGTGGCATAACTGCAGACATTTAGGGCCTTGGCGCCCAGCCTTCTATAACTTTAATCATCTTAAAGGTGTTTACCCACACTTGTGCCATTCCATCACACATTTTTTTCCCAAATTCAAGTCATACCCCCTATGCTTAAATTAATATAGTACCTTAAACAACAATTGTTTATAGAAGTCAAATACTGCATAATTGTACCTTACTATTTTGCTACTAAGATACATTGATTGACTCCATCAACAGACTCAAGAAACAAAAAAAGGTATCCTTAGCCTAATGTAGGCTTACACTGTTGTTGGTCTTTCGGCTGCTCCCGGCAAGGGGTCGCCACAGCGGAATATGCAGTCCGCACAACAACTTGGCCAGATGGCCCTTCTGACGCAACCCTCCCGTTTTATCCGGGCTTGGGATCGGCACTGCTTCCAGTGGCTCGGGGGTTTGGCTGGGAATCTAACCCGGGCATTCCGCATGGCAGGCGAAACACCTACCACTGAGCCACCAGCGCCCATAATGTTAGGCTTATACTACACAACTTATAAAGTCTAGGGTTTATAAGTCTAGTCGTACATGTCTTATTAACCTCAGATAACCACCAAGGTCATTCTAAAATGGCACATAGTGACGTATTTGAAACGAATACTGCCTGATAATTATTTCCTTTCTCTTTCTTATCTTTGCAGATGTAGAATTACCAGATATGTACATTTGAGATGTGTAGAGAACATGAGAGCTTAAACATTGAAAAAACTATTGTTAATGCCTTTGAAAATAACAACATTAGGAAAATGCTAATAATATTAAAATACTTAAATACTTTAGATCTATTATGAGACATGTTTTACATATCTGGAAAGTTCTGTCATGTGACAACGCAAAAACCAAACAAGGTCCCATTATTGTTGGTGCTTCACCGCAAACACAACAGATTCTTCCAAATGAATTGTATGCATACAGTTTACAGTCCTCCCCTTAACTAGGTTCTTGTTGTCTTTTTAGTGTTGGTCTTGTCACAAATACCTCAAATTGAAAAGTGCACACTAATTCAAATTTATATAGTGGGGCTTTTTGGGGTAGTCAGACAGTAAGGGATTTTCTTCGCACTCAAATCATATAGATACATTTTTTTATTTGAGCTAGCTGGCCAAATATAGCCTTGAGGTCGTTCAGCATAAACCTGACCTGGCAATGAAACTCTTTGTTTCTATTTGCTTTTTAAGGGACCACTGAAAGAAAAGTGAATTATAGCTAGGCATATTTTATTCACCAATAGCTTAACTGCTACTAGCTTCCTTAACTAACTGAATATTCTAAGGACTCAACAAGATGACTACATGTTTCCAGGGCCCATCACTTTAACAGGGCGATATAGCTAGTCATAATGTAGTCATTTGATTAGGAAATGATGTAGTTATGAGCTAGTCATAATGTAGTCATTTGATTAGGTCATGACATAATCATTAAATTAGGGCACAATAATAATATGCCGTCGCACAAGCATAACAATATACAGTGAAACCTCAGTTTGCGACTGTTCCGCAAAACGAATTTTAATTCCGCAAGATTTTTAATACATTATGATTTGGAAAAAAAACAAGTCTTGGTTTACGAGTATCAAGTATCATGTATCACGTATGCGCTTCTTGTTTTGATGCCGAGCATCATGTGACAGACACAACTGAGCCAACGGTTTTTCTCTCTTTTGCTCTGTGGAATTGTGGGTAATTGTCCCCCCTGCTCAGTCTTACTGCGCATCTCATACTGGTATACTCAACATCCGTGCGCGCGTGTACTGTTTACTATAACACTGTGACCACTTGTGTGTGCGTAAAACACATTTTATTTTGTGTCTGTATGTATGTGTACAGCGCGTGTGTAAAGCAAAAGCAAGTCTCATTAGAGAAGTTAAAGATCCATCTATCTCTGTTATCAGCCTGCTCTTTATGTCTGTGTGCGCATGCGTCAATGGACACCGTGCCACACAAACACACACAGCAGTGATTCCGTTAGTGTGTAGCTCAATCGAGTGTCATTAGAAAGATTTCTTGTTTATTTTTCCGATAAAACAGCATTTCCTTTGTGTGCGCGCATGTGTGTAAAAAGAGTGGAAGAAGGATAACTGTGTCTTTACTTTAGCTTCACACACAGACACACAGCACCTGCACACATAAACGGAAACATTTATCCGCCGGGATTTATTTTTACTTTTATTTTAAAGGTAAAGTGCAGGTTAATTTGTTTTATTTTTACTTTATATTTTGTGTTAATTATTTTTATGTTTTATATTTTATTTTTTGGGGCTGTGAAATGAATAATTTGAGTTTCCATTATTTTTTATGGGAAAACTCGATTTGGTTTACGGGTGTTTTGAAACACGAGCCTGCACAAATTCCAGAACAAATTATGCTCGTAATCCAAGGTTCCACTGTAAAGTTTAATTTATAACATTAAAGTGTCTTATACTGTAATTGTGCTCTGCCAAGTGATGTGATCACTTAAAAAGATTATTGTTATTGTTCAGGCCCACTTTGCAAATTGTAAGTATTAATTGTGCTTTGATTTGTGATTACCAAAAGAAAAAAAATTGGTTTTCATTTAGGCGCTGATATGCTAGAGATGGGGGTGGAAATCAATTCAGTTATGAATCGCGATTCGTTTGTGTAAAGATTCACATATCAAAATCGTACCCAAAAATTTTCTGGATCGGTCGATCAGCCAGTGACCAGGATTGGCTTGTTTCAGTTTGATTGGCCATAACCAGTTATCAGCCAATCAGCCTCAGATATAACCGATTACAGAAACGCATTTAATGGTGTTACATTATCAAAATTCATTCGCCCTAAAGGCTTCCGATTTTCCCTTTTCTCCAAACTGTGAACGAATTAGTCTCAGACCCACTTATTACACCCTTACACCAGTCCCAAACCCCGCAGGCGCTAATTAGTTTTGAAAATTACGTGCGTTAGAAGCCCCCACGTGCCCGCATTAAAAGCCACTCACAGACGCGTGCTCGCATGCACTCAACCCGCACACTCACTGTCAAGTTGAGTTTTGAGACTCTGGAGGCATCTGAGGCAGTATAACGTCACCGTTTCTTTATAATATTGCAGGTGGCGCACTCTGAAATATTTACACATTTTCATCCACTGTGGTAGGATTGAATTATTTTGCTCAGTTTGTTTAGAAACAATGACAGAAATAATTAATTATTTCTCAAAATATTTCTCTCATTGTTTCTGTATAAATGCAATGTAGCTTTTTTTGTTTTTTTGTTTATTTAGTTTTCATTAGTTTAATATTTAACTCTTGAACTTTAAGTTAGTTTGTATTGTTTAAATGCTGCACTTTTTTATGAAAAAAATGTCATAAGGAACAGGCTACATTTATTTAGTGATTAAACTTTAAAGGTTTAAACTGTAACAAAATCGGGCCGAAAATTAATATCGAATCAGTGTATTTATAAAACCGCAATACTTATAGAATCGCAATTTTAATCGAATCGGCACCGAGGTATCGTGATATTATTGTATCGGGAAACTGGTGTTTCCCATCCCGAATGTGTTCAGAAGGAAATGTTAAATATTTTAGAGAAAACAAATACAGAGAAGTATACCAATCGTGCCTAGTAAAGTAATCTCAGATCCTCCGTAATTTACCTTCCTACACTGGCAACAGGATTAATGTTTATAGTCCAAAGTCATGCACATTTCTGAACGTCAACTTAAAACTAGCAATGTATCTTGAAACTGAAAAATGCAATAGTTGTACAAATGCAATTTAGAAACCGAGGTAGTAAAGTGCAAAAAAAAACTCACCCAAGGTTTTTAGACCGGCGATGCGCGTGCACTTTTGCCGGTACGTCCAAAATGTAATGAATAAAAGCGCGAGCCTTTGCTTTGTTGTTGTTTACATGCACTGCTTCAGTTCCTAATTTGAAAGTGGCAGGCTTACAGCGTGACTCGTCAACGCGTAAGGGTGACGGAATTACATACAGTCACACAAACATACAAGTGATCTGACTGTAGGCAGTATGAGTGTGTGTGTGTGTGTGTGTGTGTCCGCGGACTTGGTGAAACAGTGTCGCGAGCGCTCTTCCTCTCCGGCGGTGCAAAGATGAAAGGAAGGAGGGGGGGAGGAGTGCGCGCGAGAGACAGAAAGCGACTACCTCCTACCTGCTGTAGAACAACTGGCAGGAAAGAAAGCTTAAGCTTTGACGCTACATGAGCTATAACCAACCCGAAATAGTATGAATTGTTGCAAATTTGTTGAAAGTAAATTATGCAATAGTATGTGCATAATTCACAAAAGTGAAATCGTCTCATGATTGCAAATATTTGCAATTGTATAGTTTAATATGGCTTTTTACCGCGGTATTA
Organism: Heterobranchus longifilis; assembly: GCA_028570985.1. NCBI lineage: Eukaryota > Metazoa > Chordata > Actinopteri > Siluriformes > Clariidae > Heterobranchus > Heterobranchus longifilis. The sequence continues at coordinate 9,150,667 of JAOVVB010000028.1, read as the reverse complement.
TAAAGAAATGCTTCACTGTTCAAGTACATTACTGTTCATATGTACTAGTAACATCTACTAATATATGCTAATAATAATACGATAAATATGTTCTTTCTTCTTTTGTTGGAATTATATTTATTCTCAAATGTGCCTTGTTTATTTTAATTAAACCCATGAAAGAACGACTTTACAAGGATCGTTTCTCTGTGCCCGGCCCTTCCCCCATCTCTATCCCCTCTATCCTCCTCCTCCTCTCTCACAATCCTTCATGCAGGCGGGTGAGAGGGGAACACACGATATCGGATCCACGATAAATGTGATCTGCAACATATATTTCGAGTGCTGTGAAAGTAAACTGACAATGATATAGACAAAAGAGCGAACGTGTTGAAAAATGCACATGTAAAAAAACAAAGAAAAAAAGAAAAATAGATTTGTGCTGAGAAAAAGGGGGGAGGGAAACCAGAGAAGATGTGCGCGTATGGGGAAGGGAAGTGGGCGGAGCATGTGTGTACATAATGCAAAATGTTCAAACAGCTCTGCGTCTGTCTTAAATATAGATATACATACAAGATATACAACAATAATAGGTTAAAATTCCTTTTCCTTATTCCTTATAATAATAAGATCACAGAATGTGTGCATTATTTTGGGTGTGTTGCTGTAATCAGGTTTGTCATGTTTTTTTTTATTATATGATAAAAATGTATTATCATATAATAAATGAGCTGCTGTTAATTGATTGCTGTGATTATTGAGTCTTGTATCTCAATGAACTTCTCCTATGCATCGGAGATCTAGCTTTCTTCATCATGGTCTTCATGAGAGCCAGTTTCATCATGGTGCTTAATGGGTTTTGCAAATGGGTTTTGCAAATTTGCCAGTGTTTCAGTATTTAAGAGCTCGCCTGATGTACCCATTTACGTTACTGTTCCAACGCTTGTGACATGCTCTTAGAATGACATAAAAGCTGATGATGACGCTGTGTACCATTACATTCAATACTGCCCACTGTTAAATTCGTTGAGGAACACATGTGAATACAATGTCACAATATGACATAAAAGTTGATGATGACACAGCCTACTGCTCCATTGACACAGTTTTCATGGAACTTCCTGCGGGAACAAAAAGCCACAAACCACCACTTGCTTTATAAGCTGTCGCTGCAGACACATCGGAGCTTGGCCTGAGATACCTGTTTTCACCGGAGGTGTTCATCAGTCTGCACTCTCGTTTTGGCAGCCCTTACCTGCGCCTGCCGTATCAGCCTTTCATTGCTGCGGCTGTTGGCACAAACAAACAAAGCCACAAACACGATTGTCACACGGTCACAGGTTATAAACACATGTGACACGCCTGTGGCGGAATTTGCGGAGGGAGTCCCGTCACATACGATGCATACTGTTATGTCATACTGTGACTCATACTGTGATGTCGACTGTGACTATGTGACAGTCGTTCGTCACCGAATGCAGCGGTATGAGCGTTATCAACACCTGCTGTAAATGCTAAAAACAGCCAGTCCAAGGACTGGCCACTTTACCTGCGGAGAGACGGAGATTGCTACAAACATCACCAATGCAACGGTAGACGGGATCATCAAGGTAGTTCCGTCACAGGTGTTTCACAGGTGTTCCTTACGAAATGTAACGGACGCGATGTAAATGAATCTGTGGTAGGCAGTGGTTGTTGGTGTGTGTTTGACACTGAATGTAACGGTAGACATTGGCATCATCAGTTTTTACGTCATACTGTGATGTAACAATAAGCAGCGTCAACATCAGCTATTAAGTCATAATGTTAGCGTGTCACAGTCGTTGTCACAATAGCGAGAACAACTACTTCAGGCAAGGTTCATAGCTACTGAGACCCTGAATCATACTGCGACACATCTACATACACCATTCGCAAGTAATGGTAGCATGCAGGTGTCAGGTGTCTTTATTATATAAGGATGTGCGATGTCAACTTCCTGCCTCTCCCCATGCTGCTCCAATGTCACAGTATGACATAAAAGCTGATGATGACAATGCCTAACATTATATTCAGTGCGGAGCATGTGACGGAACTACCACACAAAACTGCAAATGTCCAGGCAGTCTCCACTGCCCACTATTGGGATTCATGTTTTTGCCGTAAAAAATGCTGCCTACTGTTACATTCAGTGAGGACACACTGCCTACTGTGAAATTCGGTGAGCAATGCCTTGAGACATGCTCACAGTATGACATAAAATTTGGTGATGAAGGTGCCCACTGTTGCATACTGTGAGGAACGCCTATGCCGGAACTACTTGCGCAAACACTTACACAGATCAGCACTGCATCAAGTGGCTGGGGAATGAACCCGGGCCTTACAAATGGCAGATAAGAAACCTACCAATGAGTGATTTTCGTCTGCCGTGTGGAAGGCCTGGGTTCAATCCCCAGCCACTGGATAAAGTGCCTGTCCCAAGCCCGGGAGGTTTTTGGCAGGAAGGACGCTGTGGCGATCCCTCGTCGGGAGCAGCCAAAAGGCTAACAACATAAGTATATCTATATAAATTTAGGAATTTAAGAGGTTTCGTCTGTATATGGGTCAGAATGTCAAGATATCTTTACATTTCATATATTTGGAGGACCCAAATTTAGTCTCAAAAAATTTTGTCTGTATGTCTCTCTGTCTGTTTGTATGTATGTATGTATGTATGTATGTATGTATGTATGTCTTTCCAGCCAGATTTTATCACAGCATCACACAAAACTGGCTGGACAGAATTTAATGAAACTTTTGCAGTACTTAGGTATAAATTAAATAAAAATGTTGAGTAGAAGTCACACTTATTTAGTAAAAAACTTATTTAGTGCTTTTCCCTCAAGTTGGGCATGTCTATACGTGTCACTCAAAAGAACCAATCAACGTGATAGATTAGCGTTTATAAACAGAGTATGCAGAAGACACAGAAATGACGGTAATCTACTTACAATCTGTCGGGCTAATATAAAGCAGTTATGTGAAGTGCCACTACGAGATAGAACACGGGCCATTAAAGCAAACATATGCGCAGTAGTCTGAGGTGAGGACATTTAAAACACCTGAATTGAGAGCCCAGTGTTATGTGCTAAAATGCCCCCCGGCACAAATTGATATATATATATATATTGCACCTCCAGGGTCCGGGTTTGATTACTGGCCAGGTTTGATTCCCACCTCTGTGTGCATGGAATTTGCATGTTCTCCCCGTGCTTGGTGGGTTTCCCCTGCATACTCCGGTACTCCCACAGACATGCAGATTAGGCTGATTGGCATTCCCAAATTGCCCGTAGTGTGTGAATGAGTGTGTTTGTGTGTGTGCCCTGCGATGTATTGGCACCCTGTTCATAATTCACCAGTATTTAAATGTATAATATATATATATATATTCAAAATCATCTGTTAAATGTTTTTTTATAAACAAAGAAAGATCAGTTTCAGTTTTTATATCGTCTTATCTTTAAAGCAATCTTTCTGTATCAAAATTAGCAATACATTAAATTACATGGAAAACATAAAACTATATGGAAAATCTCAAGGGTAAAAAAGTTGATAACTATATAGTCAGCCATTTTGTTTCTGTGCCACAGTTTTAGTTGTGTGTGTGTGTGTGTGTGTGTTCTCTCTGGCCCAAAATGTCTGCTAGCCTATTTATGCTGCAGTTCCACTAAACAACTCTAGGGGTTTCCACATTTGGGAAAAATGTATAGTTGTTATATATTTTTATATATTTATTACATACTTATTTAGGCCTAACATTAAGTGTGGCCCCAGGAATAAAGTGGTTCTTGCTAAAAAAAAATAAAATAAAAAAAAAACCGCTTGTTGCTTTCAGACAATAAGACACTCAGATTAGCTGTTACTTGGTTAATTAAGAACAGCATAAACTTTCAGTTAAGCAGGTTTCAGTTCATTTTAACATTGCTGTTTCACAAACAAACAAACAAACAAAAATTGCAGTATCTGATCAAAAAGAACAAAACACTAAAGAAAAAAAGTGTAAGTGAGTATGTAAATTAACATACATCAGCTAGAAAACAACAAAAGCCATCACAAATGTAGAAGCTTTGGAATCTATTTGGTCAAAAGCTGAACAAATCGTGTGAAAAAAGTAAAATAGTGAGCACTCAGGGAGTAGTCTCCATTATTATTTCTGTTCTAGAATGTTCTCTCTGGCCACGCCCACACCCCCCCTCTAACACGAGGGAGGGGTTGAGGAGAGAAGCGCGCGCAAAGCAGACTACAATAAGAGAGAAGGGAGGAGGAGGAGGAGGGAAAAGAGCGCGAGCACAAACATGGCGGCGGTGTCTCGTGACAGCCATTATCAGCATTATTGTTCTATTATTATCCTGTACAGACATTTTTTCAACAAAGTTCCCACTTAGAGCCCGTGGTTAACAGGTTGATTCCTCCCATGTGTTGTGGCACTGTGTTCAACGAAATCAGTAATATTGTCAGTTTCTCTTCGATATCTGCGATATTCGTCGCACATCGAACACCCGCGCGCTTCGACTGTCCTGATTGGCGCGTTTCACGTGTCGATCCGGTCGGGTTCCCGCGCTGGGCTGTGTGCCATCCAGTGGCCATGCGCAATATCTTTGGGGTTATAATTATTGTCCTACGCTGCCCCCTGCTGGACAGTACATTTCTATATACAGTACACACACACTCACACAGACATAAATGGCAATTGTTCATAGCTGCTATGGATGTGCATATATATTTATATATAAGACCAAAATCATGTTTGTGGCTTTGAGTGTTTGCATAGGGTTTTCGTCACTGTGGTGCGTACTGTTCTATGAAATTTGTGTGATTTGAATTTTGATCACAAATGTATGTTAACATTTGTGATCAGAAAGTGCTTTACTGCCAAGTTTGTTTGCGCATGCAAGGAAATTGATTTGGAGACAGATGCTTGCAGAGCCAACAACAGCAGCACACACCACACAAAAACTAACAAACAAAACAAAATATAGTTGCAAGCAACGATGAGCGGCCGCACCAGAAAGACAATGTGCACAGCAGGCACATACATTTAGAGGAGACATATCAATACCATTATGACATAATTTTTGAATAAGGGGGAATTTTATGTTTAGACCTCCAAAAAGCCCCAGATGCTGAATAAAAGCATCACATTGTCACTCAATGTGATGGCACTCAGTGAGTTCTAAATGTGTACTGGGTTTTTTTGTGTGCTTACTTGCGTGTGTGAGCTATGCAGCAAAATCTCATGAAGGGGGGCCCGTACCATGCCCAAACTGTCAGGCGTATGGCGATTTTTCCGACTTTTTGAGTATGGGGGAAAATATCCTTAGAAGTACAAGATGTCCCTCACACACTATGATGATATAGGGCTGATGTCATAGTGCTTGGGCCCTAACAAAAAAAAATTAAATATAGTTGCAAGCAACGATGAGCGGGCACAAGCACCTTGCGCCATCGCCTCCTGGGTGCACCACACAATCTCTTCATTTTTTGAGCATGTTACCCCCAAAAAGCTGTCACCTTTTGGGGGTAACGCCAAGATGTGTGTCTGTGTGTGTGTGCGACATGTGAGTGTTAGTGTGTGTGGTGTCAGGGTTTGTGTGACGAGTGAATGTGTTTGTGCACGTTTGTGTAGGTGTGGTGTGTGAGTCTGTGTGTTAACATTTGTGATGTGTATGTGAAACATGTGACTTGTTAGTGTGTGTATGTGTGTGATCTATGAGTGTGTGTGCATGCGTGCGGGTTTGTATGTGACATGTCAGTGTTAGTGTGTGTGACGAGTGAATGTGTTTGTGCGCGATTGTGTGTGGTGCGTGTCAGTGTGTGTGATGAGTGAATGTGTTTGTTGTATTTGTGTGTGGTGTGTGAGTCTGTGAGTTAACATTTGTGATGTGTGTGTTAGTATGTGTGTGTGATGTGTGGGATCTATGAGTGTGTTTGTGCGTGTGTGTACAGTATGTATGCGAGAGAGATGTGAGTGTGTGAGTGTTAACATTTGTGACATGTGAGTGTCTAGAAAAGTGGGGATTTTATGTTAAGACCTCCAAAAAGCAGAGTATGCTGGAAAAGGAGCCTCACACTATGATGTCACTAAATGTGATGTCACTGAATGTGATGTCACTGAGCATATGTTGTTGTTGGTCTTACGGCTGCCCCCGCAAGGGGTCGCCACAGTGGAATTTCCAGTCCGCACAACAACTTGACACAGGTTTTACGCCGGTTGCCCTTCCTGACGCAACCCTTCCATTTTATCTGGGCTTGGGACCAGCACTGCATCCAGTGACTGAACATATCACTGTAACTGCTGTTGAGTTGAGCCCTTGACATGCAATGCGAAAGTTGTTACTGAATATAATGTTACTGAATATAATGTCACACAGAAAGTTATTAACCACTTCTCAGCGTAGGTTTAAGGCATCGTCATGGCTGACCCATTTGAGAAATCAAAAATCCCTCTACAATTTTGGATCCTCAATGTATTGAGATCACATTGGCCGGGTTTGTTGCCGATCGTATAAATCCCATAGGAGGAATATAACAAAATCTATCGGGTGCATTTTGCGAATGACCCAAAATAACTGACTTACTGTTGAGTTGAGCCCAGGACATGCGAAAGTTGTTCAGCTCAATGAGCTCTAAATGTGTACCAGGTTTCATGTGCATGCGTGCAAGTGTGTATGAGCTATGCAGCAAAATCTCATGTGAGGGCCCCCGAGGTCCCCATGGCTCAGGGCCCAGACTCTCAGGCAGCAGATTCCAACCTGTCTGCCAATTTTTCTGTCTGAGTTCTTGAGCATGTTAAGACACCAAAAAGCCCAAAATGGTGGAAATTTTTTGTAAAATATAGTTGCAAGCAACAATGAGTGGGCCCAAGCACCCTGCGCCATTGCTACCCGGGCACACCAGAAAGACAGCGGGCACAGTGGCCACATGCATTTAAAGGGAATACCCCAATACCATTATGATGTAGGAAAAAAAATCATTACACTATGTTCTCACGCAATGTGATGTCACTGAACGTGATGTCACTCAATAGGATGTTATTAACCACTTTTTAGGCATCATCATCGTTTGAGATATCAAAAATCCCTCTGCGATTTTGCATCCATGTCTTTAGGCCCGGTTTGGTGGCGATCGTATAAATTTTCTAGGAAGAGTGTATCAAAATCCTACGGGTTTTTCAGACGACACAATAACTGACTTCCTGTTGAGTTGAGCCCTTGACATGCAATGCGAAAGTTGTTCAGCTCAATGAGCTCTTAATGTCTACTGCAATTCATGTCATATTTCTGCAAATATGTCATGCAATTGTAGGCAGCAATATCACCAACTTCTGTAAATGCTGTCTACAAAACCAGGCAGTCCTCGAACCAGCCACTTCACCTGCAGAGAGATGCTGGCCAGTCCTCAGACTGTAACAGTGTAACAGTGTTCAGCGTCCTCACTGCATGTAACAGTAGGCAGCGTCGCCTACGGCAAAAACGTGAATCCGCGGGGAGCGGTGGGCGTTGATTGTGTGTTTGCACATGTAGAGTTATGTCACCGAGGTGTCACAGAAATGTTCCATACCTAATGTAACAGAAGCTAGCATCATCGCCAGCTTTTATGTCATACTGTGAAATAACAGTTGATCATCATCAACTTTTACATTATTCTGTGAGCGTGCCACAGGTGTGGAAACAGTACAGAAAATGGATTTGTCAGGCCGAGCCGCAGGTACCCTCTAGTCCTGTATAAATAAAAGCATCAGCCAAATGAGATGAATGCAACTTACTGCATGTCAACTGAACTGCACAAGTTCCCAAACCTGGTCCTAGACTACTCCATGCCATCCATTTGTTTCAGAAATAATGCTGAACATGCACACTGACATCCAACTTCATCCAACCTTATAAGAGGCCACATGGCTCATCCATTTATGCCCCAATTCATTACCCTTTTAATTAAATCTGACTGTAACTACAAACATGTTTGTACTTAATAGTAATTGCAGTCAACTAACACACAGCAGCGAAAGTGTTTCATGGGTCATTTAATTCAAACAAATAACCCTGAACCTCAAATCCTCAATACATTCCACTTGCAAGTTCATTTTCTAGCCACAGGCACCACATCTGTTTGCTCAGTCCAGTTTGCACTACACATACAAGAAGTGCACAGTGTGTAACGTCCGTGTGAATTTTTTTATTGTCTTCATGTCGGTTTCTACTTTTCTGCTTTTTTATCCCCTACACACACAAGTAGACATACATGCTTCATAATCAACAGTTCTTAATGATTTTCTGACAGTGATTATCTAATTTATAAAAAAAAAATTGCATGTCTATTTTAAAAGTCATGGACTCCCCTTGTGGTCTGGAACCCCTAAAGACAACGTGTTGTTTAATATGACATAACATTAGCAGATGTGTCATGACAGGTTTTGAATGTAGGTTTTGGAGGGCAGCTGCTCTCCCCTCTTTCCAGACTGTGGACCATACTGACTGTACTGAAGAAATCGCTCTGACCACTACATTTGATCCACAAATTTTGACTTTAAAATCATCAGTTGTTGCTGAGCAGGCTGTTGTTCTCTGTGCAGGTCAGCGTTGTGATATATTGTACAGTGATTTGATATTCGTTTTTGCTGGTTTTTCCTCCAGCAGATATACTATATTGTAGATCATGATGTAGAGTTAGAGAAAAATCAAAAGACGCCAAAAGTGATGGAAAACGTTTATTAAACGATGTAATAAATAACACTTAAAAACAGAATACTCTGCAAGAATACCATCCTCGTAATTTAACATCACAGTCATTCTTGAAAACTGGGATCAAACAAGTCCAGCACATAATATTGTATTTTTCTGTAAAATAATTCATATTTTGATTATGATCAATTTTATAAGCTGAATCAACTCAGCATAACAAAATAGTTTTTTTCATTTATTAGACAGTGTCCCCAGTAGACCTGACAAAGGCGTTGTAGATATAAAAAGGGTTAATATTTTCAAATAGCTAAAAAAAACTGATTAAAACATATGAAAAAATATATCATTGTGTTGTAAGTAAAATAGGTGCATATTACTTAATGAATGGAAAATGAATTTAAATGAATTTTTAACTCTAATTTTTAATTCGGTGAATTTGTGTCCTGAGATTCTGTCAACACCGACAGACATTTCTAAAAAATAAATAAGGTCCAACAATCTTGTTGTCAACTGAAACTCCTTCATAACCCCTTGTTTGCTCTATAACTTGTTTAAATGCTTAGGTTCTCATAAGATTGATCATTTTATATAATTTAAAGATTTGATATTGGATAGAAGATAGTGGATAAGGCCTATTAGAAAAAGAGATCTCGCGAAGGAGACTTTGCACAAAGGTTTCTAAACTCCAACGTATTGTGTGCAGCTAAATGGCAGTGCTGTCATCCATCCATTTTGTAGGGGCTATACTCATTTTAGTCTTTATTCTAGGCTGATGTGCTGTTAGATTTATGTCACCACCAATATGAGTACCTACTGTTTTTAGGTAAAAGGGAAGGATTTTTTGTTTTTGCAATTTTTTATCCTAATATAATTACAATTTTAAAATAATTATATTACATTTAAAAAAAAACACTGGGTTATTAGACAAAACCTAAGAAAATAAATATAATTTAAATACATACCTTTTGTCCCAGTTCTCAAGAATGACTGTTTAGATTAAATACAAAAAAAGTGCATTCATTCAAAGATTGGCAGAATGTCAGATGATCTGAGGTGTGATAAAATTTCTATTGCCTAAAGGGATCATGAATTGACCTGTGCTTGGACTAGAGGCTAACACCGAGGTGAACTTAGACATAAAGCAGTACCATTGTTCCAGCAATACGCATGCATTCTGATAAAAACGATGGCACATGTGAAAGATATACCTAAAAAAAAAAAACTGAGTTGATTGAACACTGGAAAGATGGTTCATAAAGGCACATTCTCTCTCTCACACATACACACACACACGCTTGTGTACACAGTCTAGAAACATGTTTACAAAAATGTATTGGGCTAAACCTTTAAAAACCTTGAGTTAAAAGGAATCACAGATTTCTGCTTACTTTGTGGTGTGCTATTCTGGTTAATGTGAGAGTCCTGAATTGGTGTCCAAAAGGATCATTGGTTATCAGGGTAAGTAATAAAAAAATAAATTAAAAAAAACTTGTTAAATGCTGCTGTGTGTTTAGGAATAGTTAAATAGGAATACACTGAAGTGCACATCAATATATACTCATCAAGGCTGGCAAAAATGTTTTTTTGAGTCCTGAATTGTTAGAGAATAAAGCCTATTAGATAAAGAGATCACACAAAGGTTTCTAAACTCCTATGTATTGTCTACAGTTAAATGGCAGTGCTGTCATCTGCATATATTGTAACATTTTAACTTGGAGTTACTTTAATATCTAGAGGCTATACTCATTTCAGTCTCCATCGTAGGCTGATGTGTGGTTGTGGTGTTTTAAAAAGGCGTTTCGCAAAAGAAGAGGCAACAATGAACATGCTCAGATGGTTTAAAAGCTTTAAGACAAACTCCACAAGGGTACGTGCTAATGTATTTATCCGCAAAATATTATTCATTATTATGATTCATTATCAACCTCTTCCATCATTCTCTCGCTCACGGTTTCCCTCTTACAGGTTGCTTTCCTGTGTGCTGTTGCTGGTTGAGATGGGATGGAGTCCTCCGTTGTCGTTAAGCCTTTTGGCCCTGTATGTCTCATAGTGGATATTGTGGGTGACCTCCTTTAGGTCTTGAAGGTGAGACCTACAGTATAAAGAGACAGTCAGTCAATATGCAGCGTTTCAATATGTAGTGTTTAACATTCACTGAGGCAATTAAACCTGAATTGAGCCATTAAAATGTTTGGAGATAAGGACATTCTGAATGGTAGAAATACATCACACCATCATGGGATCATTGATTACTTTTCTAAAACGGCGCTTATCATTTTTACTTATACGTTGAAAAAATAACAAACTTGCAATGTATATTACCTGATCAGGAAATCTCGTAGTTGAGAGAATTCACAGTGATTTGGGTTCTCAACTGATGGGAGACAAAAAAAACAAGGAATTGATTGTTAATTATATTACATCTCCAAAAAGGTCTGTGAAAAAATCTCAACTTAATCTGCTAAAAAAAAGGTCAGAGTTTAAGTGGCTGTGGAACGGCTTTGAGGGAAAAGTATACACGAGGTGACGGGTCCAATGACTGACATCACAGATGCCCACAAACTGTCTCCCAGCAGTGACGTACCAAATTCTTAAATAGGAAAAATAATTAGTCATCTTTCTCTCTCTCTATTTCTCACACACACACACACACACACACACACACACACACACACACACACACACATTCTCTCTCCTTCACCAAGTTGTACACTCTCTCTTTGTCTCACTCTGCTTTGCAAGTTCACTTGTTTCACAAGTTCAGTGACGCAGAATCCTTTTTGACTCCTTGCCAGGGACATGGTACGCACAGATTCACACACTGCTGTGAACACATATAACTACAAACAGCTACTTTGTGGCTCAAACGGTTAAGGCTGAAAGTTACTGGGTTTATGATCGGAAGGTCAGGATTCGATAACGTTTTTCAACAGAATAATAAAGACTTTACTCAAATCAGCTCCCAAACCCAAACATATACTATGTGCATTTTGGAAATGCAAGTCAGACTACAACACATGTCTTTGGACTGGAGCACCTGGAGGAAACCCACCCACAAAGCCCAGGAGAACATTCAGACTCCACCAACAAAGACCTAAGATGAGATTTAAACCCTGTGCGAGAACACAGTACTAAGCACTGAGCAATTATGATCCCCCATCATCATCATTATTATTATTATTATTATTATTATTATTATTATTATTATTAATAATGTACTCATTTCAATATGCTATTAGTTTATAAAGAAAAGAGGACATAAATTCATTTAAGATATTTTTGGAAGGAGTCTCTGGTATCATCTCATTAAGGTTTCTGACAACGTAAATCTTTACGATGGGGCTTTCTGGGTTTCTTAGTAACCAGCTGCATTTTATCTTATTATTGCTTATAACAACGAGACTAGGGATCGGTAAATAGTAGAATTTGTCAAAAAATTGCATTTGTTGGCCATTTGCTGTTGTATGGGAGCGATAAACACTTGTGGTATTTTAGGAAAATAAGAAGATAACATCATGGTTGTAATGATATCACAACACTTTTGTTGTTGGTTATTTTCCTATAACATCATGCCTGGAAGTGTAGTAGTGTTGTTAGATAACAAGTCAGCGCTGTCCTCCTACAACTGAATCCTTATAGTCCTATCAGATTTAGACGAAAGTCCAGAGAATGACAGTAATCTTACACACCTTCTACTATTCCCCAGGCAGTCTTCCGACCCAGAACCCGTTTGCAGTTGACTTGGTACTCTTTGTCACTTCCAACTACTGCAAAAGGCATGGCCTCCTGTACACACACAAACAGATTTAATAAGGCATGCTATTGTAACATGTGAATTAATTTATGACCGGAAGATAAAATAATTTGGCACTGTACTCTGATCTTATCGTTATCAGCCTTGTCCTCCTGGTCCTCATCAAACTCCTTTTGTGGATAAAATTCGATTCCACACACTTCTAGCTCCTTCCTAACCTGGAGGAGAGAGAATTTAAAATATACATTTATCATACTATATGTGATTTTTGGCAATAAAAGATTTCATCCAGAAATCTAATGAACCACTCTTCACCTTCCTATCAATCTACCCACTCATCCATCCATCCATTCACCCATCCATCTAACCGGCCATCCAACTACTCATTCATCCATTCATATACAGTATTCCTCCATTTATTAATTCATACTTCCTCCTATTTATCATTGACACATTCGTGAGTATTATTCTATACTGTCTACCTAAAGATTATTTTATTTGTCTACCAAACCATCCTTATACTCATCAATCCCTCCACTTACCTACCCATCCATCCATTCACCCACCATATATCAATCCATCCATTCATCTCCTTACACTAAATGACACAGACGTATGTGATTGTCAAACATTTCATTCCAAATCTATGGATATTCATATGGAATTGGTTGAACCTTTGGTTCTATGATAGCCTCTTCTCTTCTGAAAATGATTTTCACTAGATTTTCGAAGATGACTTAGGAATTGTGTCTATACAGCTACTGATTTTGTGGTGAGAAAGCCTAGAACACAATCTTAATTCTAGCTCTTCTTGAAAGAACTTCAGAGGGGGCAAGATCTGAGCTCTTTGCAGATCACTGGAATCTTACCATACCAATATTATCAAACCACAGATCTCGCTTTATGCACAGAACCTTGCAATGGTGGAACAGCTTCCAGTGAAGAAAAACTACAATACTACATTAGAAAAATACAATCCAGTACAGACCATTGTGTTCCTCCAACCATCTTACTTACATTGTATGTTCCTCTGTCTCCACCAATTTAAATGTTGATTATCCATCCACCCATTCTTCCACACATTTATCCATTTAATCATTACTTCATCCTTCCATCCATCCATCCATCCATCCATCCAGTCTTTCTTACCCGCTGCTTGAACTCTATTTTTTCTTCAGGGGTGAGAGTATCCGCTTTGGCAATGACAGGAATGATGTTCACAGTTCGACTTAAATGCTTCATGAACTCAATGTCCAGCTGCCGCAGTCTGACACAAAATAGAATAGAGAGATGGATAGAAAGGCAAAAGGTCAGGAAGAGTAGATACAGAACAATGGAGAGAAGGGGGTTGGAAGCAACTAATAGATTGAAGTGGCAGAAAGATCACTGCAGTGACTATGGCAAGTCTCAAATGAGCCTGGTTTGATTAATGTATCTTAGACATCCATTCAGAAACATTGCTTTAACTGGCTGTTCCAAGCAGGCAGCCTGAAATTATGTTCTTCTCTGCAGTGGCCAGTGGGTACATCACTTTTTATTAATATCATCCTCTTCACTGGAGGCTTAAATGTGAATATTTTTTTCAATTTTTGTTTACATTGTTTAAAAATATTTACACAGACATTCAATTACTATATGCTTTTACTGTACATTTACACAACCCTCTTCAGTTACAAGACCATTTTGTGCATGAAGAATTGTGCTAATTGTGTGATTTATTGTGCTCACGAGTGTCCAGTGGGAGATATGAAGTACAGGCAGCAGTGCACCCGGGTGTCTGGAATCCGTTTTTTACGAGCAATGTTAACTTCTTCCTTTAGAAACTTCTCATATTGCTCATTGATATATTTAGATATTGGTTCCCAGCTATAAACACAAGAGAAAAATTTTAGATCACTGTGTATAGTATAAATCAAATTATAAATAAATCCAATTTACGTTAATCTCCTCACCCACCAGTTTTCGTTGTTGATTTGGTCCCCAAATCCAGGAGTATCAATAACAGTCAGTTTCATTTTCACACCACCTTCCTCTATCACTACAGTAAAAAAAAAAACAACCATGACATTACCAACAATGCATTCTTGGCGCAACAAAACCACAAAATAATGTATGATTAAACCCAAATCTTAATAATCTAGCAGAAAATCACAAAAATTTGTAATGAATCCAAAATTGGTTATAATAAGATGGAATGACATGAAAAATTGTCTCGCATGACAAACCGTCCTATAAATGGATTCATTCACATCATTAGTAATATGCATACGTTCACATGATATAAAAAAAATGCCTTGTGTCGCAAATTCAATTGAATTTTTTTAAACATGACTTAAATTTCCAAGATATTTTTGGACAAATGCAAAGCAGCGGCATCTTCGACACAAAAAGCTTTTCATGAAGTACAGTCACAACCCCAAAGGAACACAGCTGACGATACAAAAAAATCTTTCAAATATACAAAAGGGGGATTTTTCTACATGGAAAGAATCCAACACTAGCATACTATATCTGCCTGCTCATTCAACACACTTGATACATTAAGCCTACACAGCAGTGTTTCTTGACAGATTTAGGGTCTGGCCCGAATGCCATAGCCTACTGTTTTCCAGCTGTGCACAAACGCTCGCACCCAAAGGGCATCAGTATCAGGCCTGTGGCATTGCCCGGGACAGAGGACACACCAGCCTGACTGTAACTCTGTCAATGTCCATAAAGACAAAGAGCCATTGTTTCCATGATGAACATTCAAGACAAGGAGAACATTAGGAAATTATCTCCCAGTGAAACATATAGTGCTGTGATCTTCGTGAAATTTATTTGGGGTTTTATTTTGGAAAACTTGGGCTACTGAGTTAGATATTTTGTTTTGTTTTATTTTTCACTGCTGAATAAAGTAAAGAAGGTTCAGAAAAGAATGACAATGTGACAGTGGATAGTGTAAAAAACATTTAAAATCATTTTATTTGTAATTATTAAACAGAAGAAAGTTTTTAGACATGCAGCATTTAATATTCAAAAGCCAATCAAAGAGAATTTGCAGCGAGGCCTTTCAACCCAGGTTTGGATTGAGACATGCAGCACTGTACCATCAGTGTAAAATGGTAGGAAATTTTGTACTTTTAAAAGATAGACCCAAGGGAAGCATATCCAAAAAACAGCATAGGACTTAATATGTAGCCCTGAGGTTCACCACAAGTGATGGCTGCTGAGGAAGAGGGGAAATAACCAATCAGACCAAATGACCAAAACAGAAAATGCTTTGTCTTTGAGGTAAGAGGCACTTTAGAGCACTTCCCTGTATCATGGAACACCACACTTAAGATTATCCAAAAATCGAAAGTGGTGCTGAGCCCCAGTAAAATAGAAATGTCATGCTTTCCACAATCACTGGATACTTTGATGAAGGAAGAGTGTGTTCTGTGGTGTTCTCTAAAATATGAGGTAAGCAAA
Source organism: Heterobranchus longifilis (assembly GCA_028570985.1). Taxonomy (NCBI): domain Eukaryota; kingdom Metazoa; phylum Chordata; class Actinopteri; order Siluriformes; family Clariidae; genus Heterobranchus; species Heterobranchus longifilis. The sequence goes on along the minus strand of JAOVVB010000028.1, from coordinate 9,134,782 downwards.
GGAAATTAAACTAAAACTTTCCCCAGACTCTGAGATATGATGAACCTTACAGATCGGCCTGATTCTGTTAGAAACTGATGTTTCTAGTCTTTCATGTTTTAAACAAAAAATCTCACCCATCGAATCTTTAAACTCTTACCATGTGAGGCAGATTTAATCTCCACAGTTTTAGGGATCTTCTCATCGCGACTCCAGCCAGAGCTCCGCCTGCTCACCTGAGACTTAAACAGAGTATTCACCATGGTGGATTTCCCCAAACCACTTTGACCTTGGGGAAACAACAACAACAAAAAATATGGAAATGAAGGAAAAGGGCATAGGGTAAGATATACGAAAAATTTACAGAAAGTTTACTGTAAATTTACGGGTTTACTGTATATGACAAACCTTGATTAACATAAAATTCTTAACATTTTCACTAACCTACAACCATGATGTTGAAATCAAAGCCAGTCTTCATGGTCTTCTTCCTCATTTGTTCAATTATGGTATCTATCCCAACATATCCCAGCAAGGTTGAGCCTCCTCCTGAACCCTGACCTCCAGCACCTGAGCCCTGCAGAGGTGCAGGGGGGGTGCTAGTGGGCGGTACCACATGAGACGGCTTAGCAGGGACGGCAGGTTTGGGTCTCACCTCCGGGGGCACAATTTCTGACATGTCTTTAACAAAAGGCAGCAAAAGTAAAACTTTAGACACCAAGAATTCAGACAAAGATAGCCAACAAACATCTAGGTCAATGATTCGCAGTGTTCTGGAGGTTGTTTTTGTGTTTGTGTTGGGTTTATAGGTAAACTGTTGAGCTCCTGCAGAGCTTTTATGATTTTATAAAACCATTTTTATTTTATGGTTTTATTTTATGGTTTTAACCTACAAATAATCAAGCGCAACTTCGATTGCCATAACACAATAAGTGCTTATAATAAAGGTCAAAACCTTCAAATGTTCAAAAGAATACATAATTGTAGAGATATCTATTCAGTTAGCAATTAAACATAAACCTTGTACATCTTATAGGTGCTTGTGCTCTATTGGGTTTATAATGCACGAGATTGTAACAGGGCACCATATGAATAGAATACACATTTTTAAGATCTAGGTCAAGCTTTGGGGAAATAAGCCAAATCCCACTTAATGTCACCCAATAATCTGACACAAAAAAGTAGGAAGTACTGTATATTGTAAAAAATAAAATTTTATTTTTTTCCATTTTCTTTTGGTTCATACAGTGTTGTAAAAAAAAAATTGCCCCTTTCCTGACTCTTTTTTTTTGCAGATGTGTCACATTTAAAAGTTTCAGATCATCGAACAAATTTTAATAGCACTCATAGATAACCAGAGTAAATACAAAATACCGTTTTTAAATTATTTAGTTTATTAAGGAAAAAGGTGTCCAAACTTGTCTGGCCCCATGTGAAAAAGTAATTGCTACTAAATCTAATAACTGGTTGTGTTTGCAATAACTGGCATTAAGTCTTTTACATCGCTGCACTTCTTTGCAGAATTGTTTTAATTCAGCCACATTGGAAGGTTTTGGAACACGAATAGCCAATTCAAGCTCTTGCCACAGGATCTCAATCAGAAAAGTCCTTGACTAGTCCACTCTAAACCCTTAATTTAGTTTTTTTTTTTAGCCACGCAGAGGTGAACTTGCTGGTGTGTTTCGGATCATTGTTCTGCTGCATAACCCAAGGACTCTTCTGCTTGAGGTCACAAACTGACAACCAGACATTCTCCTTTAGAATTTTCTAGTAGAGTGCAGAATTTATGTTTCCATCAATTTTGGCAAGTCGTCCAGGTCCTGAAGTTGCCCCAGACCATCATACTTCCACCACCATGTTTGACTGTTGGTATGATTTTCTTTTTATGAAATGCTGTGTTAGTTATGCCACATGTAACAGGACGCACATGTTCCTTTCAACTTTTGTCTCATCAGTCCACAGAATATTTTCCCAAAAGTCTTGGGGATAATCAAGATGATATTTGGCAAATGTGAAGTGAGCCTTTTTCATTTTGGTAAGCAGTGGCATGCACCTTGGAACTCTTCCAGGGAAGCCATTTTTGCCCAGTCTCTTTCAAATTGCTTAATCATGAACATGGACCATATCTAAGGCAAGTAAGGCCTGCAGGTCTGTAAATGTTGTTCTGGGTTCTTTTATGAGCTCCTGGATGAGTCATTGAGAAATTTTGTTAGGCCTGGGAAGATTCACAACTGTTACAAGATTTCTCCATTTGTGGACAATAGCTCCCAGTGTGGTTCGCTGGAGTCCCAAACCCTTAGAAATGGCTTTGTGAACCATTCCAGACTGACACCTGTCAATTACTTTGTTTCTCAACTGTTCTTCGATTTCCTTAGATCACAGCATGGTGTGTTGCTTTTTGCGATCTTTTAGCAACCTTCCTTTAATAAATGAAATCATCATTTTAAAACTGCATTTTGTATCAATCAGCATGATTTTGGACTGTGGGAGGAAACCCACTAAGCACAGGAAGAACAGACAAACTCCATGCACACAGACACTGAGGTGGGAATCGAACCCTCAACCCTGGAGGTGCAAGGCCCTACAACATTCAATCACATGTAATACCAAAAAAAAGATCTGCAAGCGTTAGATTTACCTGATTTCAGCTTAATATGAAACTAATACGTTATAAGTGTTATGGTATGATGCATATGTAGTGCATTAGTTTCTTAAAATTATGTTGCAGTCTTTACAGGCCTACAGACACACTGAAAAGTGTATCTTTCAGTTGTAACTCTGAATCCAAGCATTTGACAAAACGAAAACCTGAAACCTGGATATTTTTTTATTTTTAAGTATTTCCATACAACCTAGGCCCAACAGTCTTGGAAGAGGAAAAGACACAACAAGTAATTTAGTGCACAGTACAAAAATCTGTGATGATTTAATCGTGTTATAAGGCTTCTTAAAGCTAATGAAGCTACAGACACGTGATATAAATAGGATTAATCTCAGTCCACTGATAATGCATCCCTCTGGAGTCATGTCCTACATCACTCCGCCTAAATTACTCACTCTCACTCATCATCTATACTGCTTCATCCTGTACAGGGGTACAGAGCCTGTCCCAGAAAACTTAGGGCACAATGTGGGGTACAATCTGTACTGGGTGCCAGTCCATCACAGGGCACACACACACACACACACTAATTCACATACCATGGGCAATTTGGGAGTGCCAATTAGAATAATCCTCATGTCTTTGGACTGTAGGAGGAAACTAGATCCGAGGCGGGAATCAAACCTTGGACCCTGGCGGTGTGAGGCCACAGGGCTAACCACTAAGTCACTGCCTAAATTATATAATAATTACATAATAAATAAATGATCACACAATCAATACGCCATAAAACACCAACTGGTTTGATCGGACAGAAAACAAACCCTGATCATGCAGGAGGATGTGAGCATCCCTGAACCTCGTGTCGGTGGATGGATGTCCATTGTGTTCATCACTCCTGCATTCAGTCTCGCGTTTCCGACATCGCACTTTAACGGTAAAACCACGCGCACTCACCGGTTCAGATCCTCCGGAGTGTTGCAGTACACGGTAATAATAATGGCCTGGAGCTGCTTAATAAAGAACGATGTTTTAAGAACCTCGCGTGATTCGTTATTCCGTCGTTCTCTCCCTCTGCTCGCTCGTTTTCCGACCTCACACTCACTCCCTCCCTCCCTACTCCGTCCTTTTCCGTCCGTTACTAAGGAGACGGGAGCGAAAGATGCAGCGCGCATGCGCAGGTCGAAGCGCCTAAAATATTTACAGCGTGTGTGTGTATATAAATAAACAGGTGCATCCCAATAAATATTACAGTTTTCTGAGATACTGAATTTGGGGTTGTCATCAAAATGGAAAGAAATAAACACTTGAAATATACCAGTCTGTGTTTAATGAATCTATATAGTATATGACTTTTCGAATTAAATTACTGAAATAAATCAACTTTTCGATGATATATCAGCGATGATATATATTATAATAATATGATGATGATATTATATATATATTATACTGTCCACTATTCTTCTTTTTCTAAAGTGTGTATACATTTTTAGCTGACTGGATACATACATGTATCCAAATACATATACTTCAATATGGAGTTGGTCCCCCTTTTGCAGCTATAACAGCTTCCACTCTTCTTCTCAGAAGCCCGTCCACAAGATTTTGACACAGGTGTTTCTGTGGGAATTCATGCCCATTCATTCTGTAGAGCATTTATGATGGAGGAGAAGCCCTGGCTAGCAATTTCTTTTCCAGGTCATCCCAAAGGTGCTTAATGGGGTTGAAGTCACAGTGCTCTGTGCGGGCCAGTCAAGTTCTTCCACACCGAACTCATCAAACCATGTCTTTATAGTCCTTGCTTTGTTGACTGGGGCACAGTCATGTTACAATAGAAAAAGACCTTCTCCAAACTTCTGCCACAAAGTTGGAAGCATAGAATCATCCACGATGTCTCACGCTGCTCCGGGGTTTCAGTAGCTTGAGTAGCTATGATCTTGGCCCGGTGTACCTGTTGTCGCCGTAGATGATGTTGCCTACTGTTACAGTCGGATAGGAATGCCTGTGATGCGCTCACAGTATGACATAAAAGTTGATGATGATGCTGTTTCCTGTGAACTGTGCCGAGGATTATAGATACAGTATAATGGGTATAGGATATATATGGCCTGACATAATTTAGCATAATCTGCATTGACTGTGGGAGGAAACCAGAGTACCCAGAGGAAACCCACCAAGCACATAGAGAACATGCAAACTCTGTCCACACAGAGGGAAACAAACCTGGACCATAAAGGTTCCAGGCAACAGTGATAAACACTAACTTGTTTATTCAGGCATTTAACAGACACTTTGCTTATTTAGTTTGTTTTGCCATGAATATCAGTCAATGATTTTTTTTTCTCTTGTATTTTTTTCTAAAACACCTGTAAACTCTAATGTTAAACCTCAGTTGGGGTTTAAGGAGATTATTGCACATTTTGCACACGCCAGTAAACTGGTTACAGTATCATGAACACTCATCTACAACAATGGGGACTAAAGGCTAGCCTGCCTGGCCGAATCTTATAGAAAAGTAAATGTAGCACAAACTGCTAAAAGTAAAAAGTTGGCTGGCCACAAAAGAGGTATCAGAAAGGTAGGACAGAAAGGTATCAGAACCCCCAACACATCACAGCCTGCCATGCACAGGGCTTAGCAGGCAAGTTTGATGACCCAGCCCCCAAATTCACCAGAACCCAATTCTATTATGCATGCACCAGACAAACACATTTGATCCACTGAGGCCCACCCTTGCATTGAGGCCCAACAGCTAGCAGCATTCTGTACATGTTGCAAACAGATAGATTACTTACACAGATAGAGTACTCATACCAGCAAGCTTTACGTTGTGTGTAGAGTAGATGAAAAAAGTTAAAAGTAAAAACACCCTTACTATGAATGTATAGTTCTAATGTATAATGTATACAAGTGAAGTGAAAAACAATCCAAATATTTTTTTGGGAAAAGTTAGTTAAAAAAAAAAAGTAACCTCACTCAGTCTATCAGCACAACACAGACTGACTTGGCAATATTTTGGCACCATTTCGTGCCAAAAAGATCAGAGGGTAATCTATAATCATATCTTCCTATAGCTCCTTTAATGTTTCCATTGGTCACCTTGCAACCTCCAGCTAATTTTTGGTCATGAAATTAAATTTAATAAAATGTATTAATAATTTAATGTGCTTGGGGAAAAACTCGAATAGAAGCCAATAGCAGCAAAGTAAAATACAATAAATTCAGTTTTAAATACTAAAATTTTCATATATTTCCTTATTAAGACTAATTACCAGTCTCAAAATATCTATAGGATTTCTTTAAAATATTCTTAAATATATATTAAAAAGTGTGGCAATCTGCCAGGACACATATAAATGCTGACACAGCTTTTTTTACAGGTCGAGATAGCTCCACAGAAGTAAATAACTAATGTTATAACATTCATTAGCACTTAGACTGTTCCAGCTACTCACATTTTACAGCCTTTTCCCATGTTGTGCTCCCATGTGCATCCTGTTTACACATATGCCACCTCTTTAGCTCATATTTACTCGATCGCATGTCAGTGTACTGTGCATGTTGAGTTATGCTGCGACAGCAGTGAAAGGCAAACACTTACCAAAGCCATACCCTGTTATCTTGCTATGCGGAAACATGCATGTGTGCAGCCAGATAAGACAGCACAACTTTTTTCCCCAAGCCATAATGTAATTTATCATAGTGTTGGGGTGCATTATATAGGAATCAGGGCTTAAAGTTTATTTTGGAGCTCACCATCTGATGTTACTAGTTGTTTTAGTAGCCATTGTAGTAAAGTCTAAAACTGTCTACTGTAAGTGTCTAGTACATGCACAGGGTTACCAAATAATTGTAATCGTGAATTTAGCCTAGTTTCAAAAGCTGATAATTTTATAGACAAATTCTATAAAATCCTATAAAATTGGTATGAAATACTCAGGATCCCCTGTTGATAATTTATATCGTGAATCAATACAAGTTAATGTTAATCTTCATGTTTAGTATCAGCAGAACATCAAGTTAAAGTTGGAGCTAAATTCTGCAGAGTTCTCTAGGATCCGGATTAGCCAATGCATTCAATATTTAATTTTATTTAATAATTTTATCCTTAGATGAATAGGCAAAGGCAGTACATATATTTATGCAACTAAGTTTCTTGTTTCTTAAACTCACTATAACCGTCTGGCCTGAATAATTCATATTAAAACTAGAAACTACTTATTGCCTTAAAATGTATATTTCAAGTTTCTAGAATTGCTTTTAATAATTTTCAAACATTACAATATACTGCCTCGGCAAAAAAGTCACCATTCCATAAAGAATAAATGATTTTAGCTGTTTTGCTTGATGCAGCCCAGAGATTTGAAATTACTCAAACTGTTTTAAGAACCCTTTAATACATTATTAAAACATGTAAGGATAGTGCTGAACAATCAACTTTGTAAAAGAAATGTGGTCAGGCAAAAATAATGAACAGAGATCACTTAAACACCTGGTAAAGTTGCACCCTAAAAAAAATAAACAATAAAAACCAGTACAATTGTAAAAGTAAGAGCATTCCCATATGCACAGAATGTGATGAGAACTCATCAAAAAGGTGCTTCAGTTTGAAGCAGGGAGCATAAAGATTGGACTTTGGAGCAATAGAAAAAGGTAATGTTGTCAGATCAACTTTATTCCAGAGCCATGGAGGCATCAGGGTAAGAAGGGAAGCACATGAAGCGATGAACTCATCATGCATAGTGGCCATTGTACAACCCTCTGGGGGCAATGTCTAACCCTAACCCTGGGGTTGCTTTAGTTGCTCAAGCCAAGGCTCGGCAATGCTACAGGTATATGACAATAGAATGAAGTCAGCTGATGACCTGAATGTACTGAATGACCAGGTTATTACATCACAATGTTTTAGTTCCTATATTTCATTACTCAAACTGAGAAAGAGATTCTGTGAGCATTAGAAATCATTTTCACACATGAACTGGCCTGCACATTGTGTGCTGTAATCAAAGCTAAAGGTGAATGAATGAAATCTTAGAGCATGTGCCTTTTTATTTCTTGGCCAGGCAAAGTATATAGATCATGTTACTTATTGAGTCTTACAAATCATTTGGCTTGTACTCACGTGTAAATGCATATATATCAGGAAGAGGGATTATCACTTGCTTACTTTTCCTTTCCTCAGAAACAGATGGCTTCCTCAGTAGGGAATCATCCTGTTGATGTACCTGAGGAAAATTCACTTGTTCAACAGTCAAACTGTCTCCTTCTGTTAATGACTGTTCACATGCTTTGTCAGCTCCAGAACGGGGCATCCAGTCACCCATGAAAAGTTCTGGAATGGCTGTATGTTTTTGCTGGTGGGAATGATTGCATAGGTCTTGTGGGGAACTGGTGTTGGGCAGGCTATGGAAGGCTATTTGAATCACTGCATCATCTCTTGTATCCTTGGCTGTGTGTGTGCCAGTAGATTGTGTGCTACAAGATATACCACACATTTTCTGTGCCTCTAAATGTTTGTCTTTTTCTAAATGTGTGTCCTCCTCTGATTTGGAGGAATCAGTATTTGAACAGTGGTTGCTCTTTTGTGATGGCCTGGAAACAATTTTTTTCTGAGACCCTTTTCTCCCTGTTTCATGAGAGGATGAGTCTTTCTTTCGTGCCTGAGCAGATATCAAATATGTGGACTTTCTGTCAGAAAAACTACTTGGTCCTTTGATCACACGTCTGCAGGTTCTGCTCTTCGAAGGGAATTGGTCAGTCTGGTTGAGTTGTTGGGGTGTGTAAATATAATTTGATGTAGTTGTTTCTGACTCAGGTCTACAGTTTCTAGCCAAAAGGCTGGATTCAGGAGATGATCCATGACTCTTCAAAGGGAATCGGAAGTGGTCTGTCTGCTTGGTTTGACTTAGTGTGCTAATATCTGTTTCTGAAGCTTCTAACTGACCCTTACTGTGATAAGAATAAGTATGCTTTTCAGTATCATTTGTATTTAAGTCAAGCAAATAAGTTTTGCTGTTTTCAGAAATATCTACAGGGCCATGACTTTTTAATTTCTGAAAAACCCCAGTAATTGGACAAGTGTGACTCTCTGAAATAGATTTTAGTGCTTTGGAAATTGTTGAGGAAGGCATTATGTTTGATTTTTTTGGAGATAGGACCCCCTCATGGTCTTTAGGAAATTCTGAGGATGGCTTGAGTTGACTATCATGGCTTGGATTGCTCTGAAGTCTATTTGCAAGACCTGATGTTTGATTGCCTGCTGTAGATTTTGCCATTTGTGGCTTGGATTGAAACATTTCTCCCCTACCCACATCTTTATCCTTGTGTATTTTTAATCCAGCTTGGCTTAACTTTGACTTTGCCTTGTCAAATACAATATTTGATCCAGGGTTTTCAGTCTTTCCTGTTTTGTTTAACCCTAGGCGGGCTTGAATTAAGATGGGGTCCTGGGTCAGATGCCTCCTTTTATAGGATGCCAGACTTAGTGATCCTCTTCCTATGTGTTTCAGGTTTTGCCAACTTATGCTTTCCTTCTTAGTCATGGTATTTCTGATAGATTTGTCTTCCAAACTAACATCTTTATGGAGCATGCCTTGGTACTGGTACCTCTGCAACTGTTCTTGTTTTTGCTTTCGCTGAGTTCTTGTTTTTGAGATAGGAATTGATTTGGCCCTTCTCTCACCATGTGATATTATTGTCGGTTTGGAATGCTCATTGTCTGATTGAACACTTGTTTGGACTGAAGGTTGATTGCTTGGAAGGGATTGCCTGGAAGATTCCACACTATCAGTACCAGATGCTGGCTTGCTGTGAGGGAAAAAAATATTTCACAACAATTATTCCTATTAATTCCTCACACTGAAGCTGCCACTTTTAAGGATAACAGAGGCATTAAATTTTAAGACAAGTACCTCCTCAATGGAAAACTGTAGGCTGAAGGATCCAGGGGGCTCCCACTGTCACTGAATGAAGAGATGTGGATAGGCCTCTTCAGGATGACAGGGGAAGAGAGTGGTATGGAACATGGAGAAAGACTAGAAGGGCTAGAAGAAGCAAGCAATTGGGGACATGGAGAAAGCCTTGTAGGGGATAAACAGACAGGCTGTGGGCAGGGGGAAAGCCATATTGCAGGGTTGGAAGAGGAAAGAGTGAATGGACAAGGGGATGCACATGGAGAGGAAGCTGTTGAAACAGTTTGGGGAGATGAAGAAAGTCTTGAAGGTGAAGATGAACTGATGGGAATCAGATTTGGGGAGAGACGAGCAGGAGAGCTGGATGATGGAGAAGAAGAAAGATTTTGAAGGGCTGGGGAGAGACGAGTAGGGGATGTGGAGGATGGACGCTGTGGACAAGGTGAAAGTCTTGCAATAGAGTGAGAGGAGATATATAGGGGACATTGAACAGAGTTAGGAAATAATGACAATTCAGCTTGGTCTAGCTCACTTTGGTTCATAGTAGTGGATTTCAGTTAAACATTTACAGCACAGTCCAAGCAATTAAGATTTTTAAGCAGGAAATAACACAGCAAGCAAAAGTCTTGAAAAATATAGTCAGTGAAAGAGTGTTACAAAAAAAACGTTAAATAAAGTCTGAGGACTATATACTATACATTATCCTCATTTAAAATATTACCAACTATGAAGATATTAAAAGTAACACATGTTTAAGTAGTTTATATCACAAAAACAAGAAATAAAACTGACCTGTTAGTCTGCATCTCTCTTCTGGCTGTGAGTAACAGAATGTGAAAACGAGAGAAAAACAGAGCAACAGAAAGTAGTGGGTACAACTCACATTCCCTCAATTCTTTTTATCTAAAGCCTCGCTGTCTCACTCACCCACTCCCATCACTCCACGGTTGATAAACGATGGAGAGTGTGTCAGAGTCCAGAAAGAGCATGAAGAAAGACTTCAAAAGCCATTTACAGTGTTAAGAATTTATAAATATTTTGTATTAGAACCTTGATTAAACAAAACCCATTTTAATACAGTAGGTTATTTTTGATGGCATTTGATGTGTGAAAGGGTAAATCTCTTGTCTGTCCCAGCTTTTGTTTTGTCAAGAAACAGAATGAAATGCTAAATAAAATTAACAATTGAACGTAAATTAAGAAAAGTATCCAGTACTCCTCTTGCACCTCCAGGTTCTGGGTTCGATCCCGTGTCTTTGTGCATGGAGTTTGCATGTTCTCCCCGTGCTTGGTGGGTTTCCTCCAGGTACTCCAGTTTCCTCCCACAGTCCAAAGATATGCCGGTTAGGCTAATTGGAGTTCCCAAATTCCCCGAACTGTGTGTGTGTGTGTGTGTGTGTGTGCCCTGCGATGGATTGGCACCCTATCCAGGGTGTACCCAGCCTCGTGCCCTAAGTCTCCTGGGAGAGGCTCCAGGTCCCCACGACCCTGAATACAGGATAAAGCGGTATAGAAGATGAGTGAGTGAATTTTCTTTTTCTATCTAAAAAAATAACGACATGCCATTTTTATGGTTATGTTACTGTATGGTTAATGTTGTGGAACATCAATGAAATACATAAGTTACTGTCATATCTCACATGATAGCAGCTATATACAGTCCCTCACCAGGCATCTCTTTTTCATTTCTTTTTTTATTAATGAATGCTAGAGAGAAATCAGGGAGCAGAACATACACACAGTACGCTGACGGAAAGATTTTACATCAAGGAAAGTTTTATCAGACACCTTTTTTTTTTCATTTATCGATTAAACATAGAATCTTAAACCAAAGCATAGTGAGCAAAGTAACCCCCCAAAAAATCAAATGTATAAAATCTATGTTATTAAATATACTCGGTTGGAGCTCAGATTCCCTAAAACAAAGCTTTTTATACATGCCAGGGGTTTTGCTTGACTTTGTTTTACTATCTTAGCTCCAGGTTTAAATTGATGAAAATAATACATTGACAGTAGAAAGGCACCAAAGGTTTTACAGACAAACAATTTATAAGCAGATTTAAATGCACTACCATTTTGTTAAAAAATGAAAATAATTAGTGAAAATAATTTTTTTAAATGAAAAAAAAACAAACAAAATAATTCTGTAGAAGATGTTGAAACAGCACTATAAATATGAACACTTTGACAGCAAACCCTAAAAACCACTTGGACCTTTTCCTTTTTTTTCGCATATAATTTTTCCCTAACACAGAAGATCCCTTCTTTCTGTCATGTGATCAGTGAAGCGAAGATACTTCCCGTCTGCTGAGAGTGGTTTAAATGTGTTCAAAGGGTTTTTGGAGAATGTTGAAACCAAGAAAAATCTTTACACTCCTGCAGTAATGATGATAGATACTGTATGGGTCACTTAACGTCCGCAATACCTACTGTGAAATAGGACATTACGGAATTTGGATGTTGTTTGAACACCATGTTATATATTTAATCAGCCAATATGGGATACTACAGTATATAGTACAAGCATTGTGATAATGTATATAAATAATGTTACAAAACGTAAAACATGCATGAGCGATTTGTGTGCAAAAGACATGAGAAACACACACTGTGTGTAGGAAGCTGTTGCATACAGTGCATACCTGTACTATGTTTGCGAGGTTTTTGTAATACATAATTTAAGTTTTTGTAACATTGTAATGTTTCTCATGATCTTCAACAATTTTTGTACTTAAAAAAATTTTGTGTGTAATTAATCAACACTTTTTTCTCTTGATCTTATTTCCTGCCACCAGTTGCTTTTTAATGCACTACAAAATCACATAAAGCAAGAGTTTGCTGTATGTGTTTATTAAAACTCTGCCAACATATTACCGATACTAAATTGCGTACATAAATAACCACAAACACTCCTTCAGGGTGATTTATCCATTGTGACCAAATTGTAGGAGGTGGATTTATAGCTTTTTGCAAAAATGTACACTTATCACACTGGCATAACACAAACAATTTTGCTAAAATATTTACGTATTTGTGCTTTTTAACCCTTTTGACTCATTTTGAAAACATGGAAAATATCAGTTTGTGATACTTCTTGATTAATTTGAAAGTAAAAAAAACACAAAAAAAAATGGAATTCTCTGTTTGCTGTTAGAGCTGTTTGGATTTTGTAGTCCAGACTCATTCACATAGCTAAAATGACCCTTAAACACCCACAGAATAAAATACAGCTGCAGCGGGACAGCCAACTCCCAAAAGTCACATCTAGAAACGGTCAGACTTACGCAAAAAAAAAAACTTACAGGGGAAAAAAAAGATCTTCCCACAGAAGTGCAGCATGCTACATAGTAAACATTTCAAAACCATTACAGATGTCTTGCACACAAACACTTACAAAATATGTCTTTAATTTTAACAAAAGCAAACTGTTTTAATAGACACATGCATTCAGTTTAAGTTCTCATGGTTATGACCAGATGATTATTAATGGATGATATGAATAATGGCTTCAACAATTATGTATGAAAAAAGTATGAAAATTGATTAAGATAAAACTACTTTGCAGACCCAAAAGTCTTTGACTTAACCCACAAGATGCCCTACAACATGTAAGAACACACCTAAAACACCACACTTAATGAACTCTCTCGATTCCCTGCACGCACCTTACGCTCACTGTCTGTCCAGATACAAGAAGCACCAAAGCATAGTACACAAATCCTGTACATGAGTAAAAGTAAAGATACCCCAGGTAAAATATTGTTCAAGTAAAAGTCCCCCATTTACATTCCTTACTGAGAAAAAGTACCGAAGAAATGACCTCCACTTCTGATTTCAAACACCTGCTACATGACTGAGTTTTTCACAGAGGGAAGGCAAATCATGCAATTACATTAAATAGTCAGCAGTATATTACCGCTTCAAGTACTACACACAACTGTGGTTGTGTAACGCAATGCAATGGAGAAATGTAGTGACGTATAAAGTACAGATACAAACCGGATTCCAAAAAAGTTGGGACACTATACAAATCGTGAATAAAAACTGAATGCAATGATGTGGAGGTGC
>JAOVVB010000028.1:9094149-9106895 GCA_028570985.1 Heterobranchus longifilis | reverse complement strand
GCCATATAGTATGTCAAAACAGCATATTAAATTTAAATAATGAAGAAGCATATTAAGTACCTAAAGGAAAGACACAATTAGATTTATAGACTTGTTTGCTGGTTTTTATTTTGAAATGTGTCTTTTCCGCGCAGTTCCTGTTTAAGAGTTGAAATCCTGGCTTCACTGCGTTAGGACCTAAATCAGCAGGTAAGAACTGTAAGAATATACACGTAAGATTTTAAAGACATGTTCACGTGTAAATACGGGAGAAAAAAAAATGCATCTACGCTTATTTATTTAACAAAATTACAGTAAATTAAGCCTGGATTAGCACGGTGTTGGAGCAGGAGTTGCTATGGGAGCTAAGGCTAGCAGCAGTAAAGCTTTTAGAGAATAAACAGTCAGTTAAACATCATCATTTAGGTTTTTCAGTAAAATGTTAAAGTTATGGGAAAACCGTTGCTCTTGTTCTTGTAAGGCTTTCATTATTTCTTCTTTAACAGTCTACTACATACTAATATACTCCATAGTAGGGTTCTGTTTTGGTTAGTACAGTATTATGTGTAGGCACAGACACTAAGATTAGACTAGATTCAACTTTGTCTGTGTGAAAGTTCATGTACAAAGCCAATGAAATGCAGCTAGCATCTAACCTGAAGTGCATAATGTGATAGATAGATAGATAGATAAATAAATAAATAAATAGATGGATTGATTGATGGATGGATGGATACGTTACTGACCACAAAGGAATATCCAGTTCTGAACTGGATGAGATCCAAACCCCTTGGATCCAAATGAGGGTATGGGTTCATATGTACAGGGGTGAGACTGATTTAATGTACAGAAGGTTCAGTAGGTAATAAGGATATGTGTGGTAATATACAGTATAACTATGCAAACATTGTGCGGTGGATAAGACATGTCAAGAAGATAAATTGCTCAAATAAACAAAATATACATACTGTAGTACAATGGTGAGTCAAAAATGAACCGCACGCCGGTTACATTAAAACTTTTGATGGTCTCATCAGCGCTTCCCATTTAAGGCTGCTGTCTCTCCAGTCACTGCAGGTGTGAATGTGTTGCATCAGTTAGATAGATAGACTTTATTGATCCCATGAGGGAAATTATTGTGTTACAGCAGCAGTAGATACACAAACATTAGTAAAGGGAGAGAGAATGTACATTTAGTCATTTGGCAGATGCCTTTATCCAGGTCAACTTACATTTTTTTTTATGGCATTATACATCTGAGCAGTTTAGAATTAAGGGCTTTGCTCAAGGGCCATCAGGGATGGTTGTGGGATTTGAACCTGGGACCTTTCAAACCATAGTCCAGTGCCTTGACTACTGAGCTACCACTTAATGTATTTGTACCTTATATAAATTAGCACAGTATTGCACAAAAAGAAGAGTGCAAACTGGCAATTCAAAATAAGAAAAAGAGATGAAATGTGCATCATTGTACTTGACATTTGTAACTGCTGTGCAAGTGAAAAAAAAAGTATGCTTTAACACCTCAAAACAAGTTTTTTACAGAGTCTCGACAGTGTCAACAGAAGTGTCAAAAAACATGCGTCACATTGCAAGATCACGACACACTTGGATAGCAGTCGTCTGCGTTTAAACGCAGCAAGTGCATTATACATGCAACATTTAAAATAAATGACTATATCCCTAGCTGGCATGTTGGTTTAGTGGTTAGCACTTGCATCTTCAGGGACAATGGTTCGATTTCTCCCTTGGGTCTGTGTGAGTGAAGTTTGTATGTTCTCCCAGTGCTCCAGTTTCTTCTAACCACCTGAAGACATGCAGAGTAGACTAATTGACATTTACAAATTTCCTGTAGTGTGTGAGTAAGCTTGTCCATGCTTTTGCCTTTGGATTAGCACCCTGCCTCATGCCCAAGTCCTCCAGGATAGGATCTAGGCCTCCCTGGTATATAGAGTAAGTGAGTGAGGACTATATCCCTGTAGCTTACGGTTCATCTGCTTTTGTGATTAAAAAAAAAAAGAACAAATTTCTTTAGAAATGGAGACTCGCTTCACCAAAGGCAAGTCCGCCATCCTGGAGCGGCCACTTGCCCGAGCCAAGACTGAGGTGAGCGTGAGTGTGTTCGCGCTGCTCTTCTCGGAGATGGTGCAGTACTGCCAGAGCCGCGTGTACTCGGTGGCCGAGCTTCAGGGCCGACTGGCCGACATGGGCCAAGGTGTGGGGGCCAGCCTGCTGGACGTTCTTGTGATGAGGGAGAAAAATGGCAAGAGGGAGACCAAAGTCCTAAACATTCTGCTGTTTATCAAGGTGTGTTTTTACATCAATTTTGGTATCTGAGGGTTGAAGTCGCTCAATGACTTTCATTCAGCAAATCCGGTAAAGTGTGTCCTGATAATGAATTACACGATACACTACATGGCCAAAAGTAAATGGACACATGAACATCAAGTTGGAAGCACCCAACTGTCTGCAATGTCTTTGTATGCTGCAGCTTTAAGTACCTTGCAAAAGTATTCATACCCCTTGAACTTTGCCACATTCTGTCACGTTATAACCACAAACGTAAACTTATTTTATTGGGATTTTATTTGATAGAGTAATGCAAAGTGGAACACAATCGCGAAGTGGAAGGAACATGATTAAAGGTTATAAAAAAATTTTTTACAAATAAATATCTGAAAAGTGTGCCGTGCATTTGTATTTAGCTCCCTTGAGTCAATACTATGTAGAACCACCTTTTGTGCATGTAGAATGCATTTAGATTCTCAGTTAAATTTAGGTCTGGACTATGCATGGGCCATTCTAAAACATTAATATGCTTTGATTTAAACCATTCCATTGTAGCTCTGACTGTATGTTTTGGGCTGTTGTTCTGCTGGAAAGTGAACCTCTGCCCCAGTCTCAAGTCTATTGCAGACTCTAACAGGTTTTCTTTTAAGATTGCCCTGTATTTGGCTCTATCCATTGTCCCATTGATCAGTTTCCCTGTCCCTGCTGGAGAAAATCTTTCTCACAACATGATGATTCCACCACCAGGTTTCACGATGGGGATGGTGTGATCAAGGTGATATGCAGTTTTAGTTGCATTTAGGCCAAAAAGTTTTATTTTGGTCTCATCTGAACAGATCACCTTCTTCCACATGTTTGCAGTGTCCTCTACATGGCATGTTGCAAACTGCAAACAGGACTTCTTATGTTTTTCTTTCATCAATAGCTTTCTTCTTGCCACTTTTCCATAAAGGCCAGATTTGTGGACTACTAATTGTCCTGTGGCCAGATTTTCCTACCTGAGCTGTGGATCTCTGTGGCTCCTCCAGAGCTTCTCTGATTAATGCTGTCCTCGCTTGGTCTGTGAGTTTAAGTGGTGGCCATGTCTTGGTAGGTTTGCATTTGTGCCATAGTCTTTCCATTTTCTTGGGCTTCATAATGTTGTTTGTTTACTAATGTTCTCTAACAAACCTCTGAGGGCTTTACAGTACAGCTCTATCTATACTGAGATTAATGTACACAAAGGTGGACTCTATTTGCTACTTAGGTGACTTCTGAACGCAATTGGTTCTACAGGATTTTAGTTAGGGGTTTCGGAGTCAAGGGGGCTGAATAGAAATGCATTTATCATTTCCCTTCAACTTTGCAATTATGTGCCACTTTGTGTTGGTCTATCACATAAAATTCTGATAAAATATATTTGTCTTTTACTGGAACTAAGAGGCCCAAACCTGTTCCAGCATCTCAGTGCTCCTGTGCACACAGCAAGCTCCATGAAGGCATGAATGTGCTAAGGCTGGAGTGGAAGTGTCCTGAACAGAGCCCTGAGCTTAGTACCAATGAATGAACACAAAATCTAGTCCAAAGCTTTCACAAAAGAGTGGAGCATAATATATGAGCACAAGGGGACTAAATCTAGGTGGTGATGTTTAGGTGTCCACAAACTTTTGACCATATAGTGAATGTAATGATATTCAACAGGGACACTATTACGTATGTAGCACCTCTGGTGCCGTTTGCGAAAAAACTCATTTCTTGACCATGATTTACTAAGGTAAACAAGATATTATGTCCTAGGCACAAATTAATAACACAGGAAAAGTAGATGGTTCAATGCATGGCCACCAGGTACTATGTTATGACCACAACTTAATAACCTCATGAAATTTAGCATCTTGTAAACTATGGACAAATTAATTTGTAACTGTTAGTAGAGATTTATGATTACCTTTATTTACTCACTGACACACAGCATAACTCTAAAACAACAATTATCCTGTCACACCTGGGACAAGAAAGACCACACATTCTTAAATCAGGACTACAACACAGTAGCCTATGGCCATGCATCATACTATTTTGTTTCCATGCCAATAAGTCTTGTTCCCACCCCTTAGAACTTGGCTGCAAAAGAGTTGTTATGGTTAAAATGTCCACATCACATGAGCCCCTTTTTTTCCATATCAGCAGGAACACATGCTCTAGGCAGCTGTTCTTCTATACAAAATATGTGTAACGTGACTGGAGTCTACAGTGTGTTATTGTGGAAAATTTGTATGTTTCTGTTAAAATAGATGACTGCACTTCATTTCCAAAGGAGGATGATTTCAACAGTAATGTAATGTTAATTATGTATTATGTAATTGCAAGGATAAAAGAGGAATAAAACACATAGGGTGTTAACAGGTACTGTGATGTCTTGCCACATCACACCACAACATCATAAATTATTTTTAGCATGCCCTGCCGTGTTTTAAGATTTCATATTGGTAGATTCCAAGTTACAGTAGGAAATGTATCAACCTGTGTTCTTCACAGCCATAGCAGTCTGTTGCTGTAGTAATGTCACTGAGCTCATAACCCAGTGAGATAATGAAAACAAGTCAACTGAACATCCTGCATGACCCCATTTGATTATTTTTGTTTCATTTCGCCTGTCTCTCTGTCTCATTCTCTCTCATCATTTAGGTAAATGTATGGAAGGCCCTATTTGGGAAGGAAGCAGATAAACTGGAGCAGGCCAACGACGATGACAAAACCTACTACATCATTGAGAAAGAGCCCCTAATTAACGCGTACATCTCCGTGCCGAAAGAGAACAGTACGCTGAACTGCGCGGCCTTCACAGGAGGCATCGTGGAGGCCATTTTGACCCACAGTGGATTCCCAGCCAAAGTCACAGTGCACTGGCATAAAGGAACCACACTTATGATTAAGTTTGATGAAGCAGTCATTGCTCGTGATAAGACTCTGGATGGTAGATAAGGCAGCACAGTTTTTTAGCACTGTCAGGAAAATTGCTTGATACTAAAATCCCAGCAAGGCCAGGGTTCAACCGGGGATCAGGGAGAAAGTTTAGGTGTGTGACTGAGGAAGTGATGTGATAGCAGAGGTTTAACAACAATTCACATGTCACTTGAAAACACCATTTATGGTTTTGAATTTTAGTTAGCAAGAGATCTAAATTAATTTAAAGTAAGACTCAAAATTTTTACGGGTGGGTGCTAGGGTGCAAATTATGGGGTGTTTTCGAGGATAACGGTTTTAACTCCCTAATTAAAAACGTTCAGAGATTTAGGGGTTCATATAAATCAAAGATATTAAATATTTTAATTGTAAACACTTAAAATGTCAAAATAGCACATACAGTACAGGTTAGTTTTGAACACCCCTACAATGTACCATTTTTATGTACCGTACCATTTCTTACCCGATAACTTCCTCGTTACATACGCATTTACTACAATGAGAAAAATGTAAAGTCACTGTATCATTTACACTGAGTATTTTCATGATATAATGATTTATTTATACTGTAATTGTACTGTAAGTGTTTGAACAGGGAATAATATACAGTAGTACATTTGAAGAGTCTTAAACCTTTACAAGTTAAAGTAAAGGTAATGTAGTTTCTCCACCTTAAAGGTGCACAGTGTACTTGTATTTGTGGTTTTTTTTTTTTGGTAACTTACACCTGGTTGTTTAATGCCAGAATGAGAAGCAGCATGCAGCAGTGTTTCCCCAGTGCTTGGTTTACTACTAACTTTCACTTCTTCTTATCATATCACGTTCCATACTTACAGCTGTACAATCTTTTTATTTAAGGAAAAAATACTGTAATTTTTTTTCTTTAATTTATGTTACTTAATGAGGCATAGATATTATTGAGAGAGCTTTCTGTTTATTGTGTAATAATTAATAAAGTAAATTATGTACTGTAATTAAAGCAAATAATACCTTGCACTGTTTAGGTTCAAGCCGTACAGGATTGTCTTGTGTGTGACTAATGACGTTTTTGTTTTTAATAATGTGGCTAAAGTGTGAATCATGAAGTAGAATAAAAAGTTCAAGATTTGTGAACATCTATCCTGTCCACTCTGATCCTGGCAAAACATGTGTTTGTAAAGATGGCTTTGTGCGCACTGTGGTGCTGAAACAAGTTTGGTTATTATAGTTCTAGTAAATGAAAGTAGTTTCGGCACAGTGGCTTAGTGGTTAGCACTGTCGTTTGCACCTTCAGGGTCTTGGGTCTTGATTCCCACCTAGGGGTCTACAGTATGTGTGTGTGTGTGGAGTGTGCATGTTCCCCTGTGTTTGGTGGGTTTTCATGTACTCAGATTTTCTCCCACAGTCCAAAAATATGCAGATTATGCTAATTGGCATTCTCAAAATGCCTGTAGTGTGTTTTTTAGACCAGAGGTTTGTAAAAATGGGAATGAATACACTGGTCACCATTGGCCTCATGCACACAGACCAGGGGCGGGAATCGAACCCAGACCCTGGAGCTGTGAGGCCACACTGCTGCCCATGTTTTGGTCTGTTTATTTCTATTTTAATAATATTTATTATATTTTCATTGCACAGAGGGCAAATTATCAAGTGAAGTCACCTGACAACCTCTAGGTACCCTTTGACTAAAAGTAACTTCTTAGCTAACTTCTTTCCCTGACGAGATTTGCCCAAACTTTACGAACTGTGAGCATTTAAATTTTTGTGAGTGTAAAGAAATAGCCTGAGCTAACAAACACCGGTCGCCAGAGTGCAAGAGTGAAAGGAAATGGAAGCGTGCCGCGCGTCACGTGTGCGTGGTCACATGACCGCTGAGTGGGAGGAAGCGCGAGCATTCTCAGAACACAGCTCGAGCCGACCGAGCTGGTTTGCGCGCGCACGAGCAACACCCAGCGCGAGCCTGTTGTTTTTGTGTATTAGCACGGGGTTTGTTTTTCCTCTTATTTTAATGCATCGTGACCCAGATTCGCTTTTTATGACGGATGTTTCTTTCGCGCTGCCAACATGGCCGTGGTGGACCAAAATAACGTCATTCACGACTCCTCCGGTAAGTCAGCTGTACGAGTTGTGATCTCTCGCTCAGATGGTCCGAGCTCGTGGCCAAACATCAAAGGGATAGAAGTCGTGTAAATGCACAAGATTGGGTTGCAATGCAGTTTCATTTTAAAAGCACCATTGTATAGCTAGCTAATGCAGATCATTAAATAAAGCTGTGTAAGCAAACTAAAGAAGGAAATGTGCCAGCTAGGTACATATTCCTCAATTAACATCAAAAGCAAGCAAGCAAACAAACAAACAAACAAATGCAATGTCGGTTTACATAACTTGTCTCCTGAATGTAATCTAAATTTAATGTTGTAATGTAAACAAAAAAATTGCACTAACTCTAGAACTAAGAGTACTCTCTGCATAATAAATCATGTTCCTTTTATTATATGAAGAATCCTCCTTTATATGAAATATAATGTAATCGTTTGCGTTAAGGATGAAAATATGAAATACTTCAACCATTATATTATGACTTATATTCTGTGCATTCTTATTGACTCATCATAAAAAATGAAAGAAATTATAAAAGGTTTCGAAAGTGTTTTCTGAAAGGAAAGACCTAACCCGGTGTAATGTATCAAGTGATTACACATTTTCTACACCATATGTGTCCAAAGGTCAAGCTATAGCAATTTCCTTATTAATATGACTAAATGGTGACAACTAATACCTTTTAACATTAAACCATTCTTTCATAGCTGTAAATAAGACAAATAATAATAAAGTCATAAAAAAAAAAAATAATAATAAGTCAAATAATAATAAAGGCAACTGATTATTGTAAAAAAAGATGCTTCAGTTAGACATATGCACACTTGATTATGCAGAATAACAGAACACAGTTAGGAGAGTAAAAACTACTTTTTATTTCTCTATATTATCCCCTTCTGAACTAATGCACTTAACCCAACATTTCACTAATGTTTCGGTTCCATCAAGGTAGAATTTCTCAGAGCCATGATCAGCCTGCTTTACGCTTGAAACGCTGACCTCCCAGGAACTCCTTTAATTGCCAGACATGTGGAAATGGCTCGACGCGAGGTCAGGACTGTACGGAGAATGTGTCAATAATTCCAAACCGGGGTCCTGTAATGTGCAAGTGGTATTAATAAATGATTGTGTGTACAGTTCCCAGAGGCATGTCTTTTCTGCGAACTGGTGCCATTGACGTTATTCGTTGCCCGTTGATTTTCAAGGATCAAATGTTCCACTCGCTTAATGTTCACGGGAACGACTGCAACCACCTCGGCCGGGATCTTTATTCACATACTATCTTCTTTAAAATGTTTGCACCATTTAAATGTTTTTCTGCAGCTAAGAGTCTAATCACTGTACTGTGTTTGAAGTCTTCTGTAAATGTCAATCAGTTTTACGCCTTCATTCAAGAAAAGTCATTACAAGTCCCAGTTTGACTGGAATAACACACAGACATATATACAGTGAAACCTCTTCTTTGTCAATAACGAGCTGCTTTTAGCTAAACAAGTTATATAAACTGTAGTCGTTAAACTAGGGCTTGTTTTTCTTACATTTTTCATTTCAGCTGCAATATTTTTATTTGTTTATTTATTTCAAATGCTTTCTTTAATCTACTAAAATACTTTAATAGTTTGCCAAAAACATTTTCTCTAATTATATATGCTTTTTAAGCAGAGTAATAAAATCCTGTAACTTTCTTTATTGGAAAGAGTGAACCAAAAATGGCCTAGAAACATCCTGGCCCTCTTTTTGACTCTTTATCCAAAATGTAGGTGTATATACTATACCAACCATAAGTTTGTTCATTGCAACTTCTAGCTGAAATAAACAGGATAGAGTCTGGACCAGTGTGACAAAAACATCATTGTGTGGAGCAATGCACATTGTCAGGTTTAGTACGTGCAGTCCGGTAGTGTTTAGCTCAATTCAGAATTATTACTTTTCCAGCTTGTATACACCACAGTCATTGTTAAAGGGAGCTGGATAATCCTATGCTAATACTTAGATTACAGCTTCCTGCCAGGTAAAACTATTCCAGCTCATATGACACATTAACCTCGTTTATAAAAAGAAGCACTGAAAAAGCCTTTGTCGCATAAAGACAAATGCAAGTTTTGTTGCTGTTGTACTAAATTTGCACTTAATACCAATCGCCGTCTAAATTTCAGACAGATTTTAAACCCATCGAATATCCGAACATTTTGGGATTTTTGCTTTTTCAACACACTAGATGTAATTTATGAGGTCAGGAAAATACTAAAATGTGCAACGCAGGACAGCTGCAGCAGCAGAATTGGGAAACCTCGGGTCACCACAGTTAACCACACAGTTCCATGTGTGATAATAAGTGAGTTATTCATGTATGTGAAAAGTCAAGTCATCTTTACTGCCTGGTCTGTGAGTCGTTTAAGATTCAGCAGTTGGTTGTGATGAGCATGCATTTTATCTTGTGGGCTAAACTCAATTGTGCCATGATTCAGTAACACTTTTCTATAACCTGTCTGAAACGGTTTAGTCACTGGTGCCCTGGGCTGCAAATAGCCCTATTTCTCACTAGGACCAGCTTGTGACTTGCTGAAAAGCATAATATAAATCGCACAATTTTTTTTACAATTATTTTTACATATTTCTTAAATCTGCTAACAAATTTTTGTCACTCCAGATGTATGGAACTTAAACCAAATTTTATTTATTTATTTCCATATCTACATTTCCAGATTTTTGATTATTCATGATTAGAATTTATCCCATCCTAATATAAAGGTGTTACAAGGGGCGTCAAAGTCAAACCAGGATGAAATTTCTTGTGAATGAAGGCGCAAAAATGAGACTCTTAAGGCGATACATTTGTAAATGAGTCCTCTGACAGATGTCTCAGACTTGCGGAAGACACGCAAAAGTCTGTGGGAACTGTACACACTATAATTCACAGTAATTCACCACTTGCACATTACAAGAACTTGCTTAGGAGTTATTTCCACATCCACATGCTTTGCTCATTAAAGGAGTTCCTGGGAGGCCAGCGTTTCAGACATGATACAGGCAGTTCGATCGGTTAGATTGGCTTTAGCGTATTGAGAAAACTTGATTGTATCCAAGCACGGATTAAACATTGGGACAAGTTTAGTGTAGCACTTGAATATATAGAGAATTTTTTATTAAATTTTTTTACTCTCATAATTGCACAGTCAAAAGCATCAGTTTAACTTGAACGCCCCTGAATTATTGTATTGCTTTATTATTTCATGCTGCTGAAACAAAGTGTTTGTACAATTTATTTATTTATTTTTTGTTACACTTTTGTTTATGGTGTATGATGTTAAAATGAAGTAAATATGCTTCGGCGAGCACAGTCTTCAGACTTTGTCCTATTATCGACAAAACACTTATTCAGGGAATATCTTCCAGAAGAATACACTTCCAGTACACTTCCAGAAACGTTGTAGAATCTAGGTCAAGGCAGATTGCACTAAAAAACACTTTACTTGCTGAAAACTATTTTCTCTTTTCTTTTTTGTCACCGGTCAGGAGCTTTATCCGAAGAGAATAGACTGAATAAAAAAATAATGTTCTGGGGATTTGGGTTCAGCAAATCTGTCAAATGTGTGTGTTTGATTTGAAAATAGAAGACTTCATGTGGATCTCTGTAAGTTATATCCTAATGTGATTGTCTGATATTTACGATATGTATTTACGATACAAACATACTGGAAGCAGATGATGTCAAAATTTGGTAACTTTTAAAAAAATTGGGATTAACTCTTTATTAGAAAGAAATTAACATATTTATCAAATGTCTGTCTATTTATTATAAACAAATATATAATATAAACATGTAAAAAAAGAAAACATTTCTGTCTTCTTGGCAGCTTAGCACACCTCCAGTATATATTGTGATCATATCATGATTCCTGTGTGTGGATCATTTCTTTCAACACAATATCTAAAGCAATTTTTTTCGGCTTTTATCAACCATAATGTCTGATACGACACAGTATATGTATCCCACTACACACATGCAGAGGATATGCATGCCGATGGATTAGCGATAGAAACTAAATTGGTTTTCATAGTACCGGTCTGCTATGACTCATGCTTTTCGATTTATGATAAATGTAGGTCTAAAATCAACCTGCGTCAGCTGGGTGAATTTGTGTGGTTTGGGATCAGCATTACCAAGCAAACCTCATAGTCCAAGCAGGTCAGGAGCTTTGTGGTGTTATTTGATGACCTATAATCATGCCGTACGTCTGTCTCAGTGAAGAGCAGAGCTGCAATTTGTGGTGAAGGTGTGTTGTGTTATTTTTTGTTTAGGTATTATTTAGTCTCGGCTGGTGTGGGTATGGGTGTGTGTCGTTTTGGGAGGCCCAGTGTCGACTGACGGGCCTAGATGTGACCTGTGATCGTTACACTCGTGCATCTCTCTGGCAGCTGAAGCGTGGGTCTTTTTGCTTAAACCGAGAACACTGACTCAGTGACGCACACAAAAGCTGGACAGATGAGATTTTTTCCACCTCACTTATCTCTGCTTGATTGACTCTATCACTTAACATCAGACTCGCAGCCTTGACTGCAGCCTAGAAACGCCCGCATGTTCTCTGATGGTTAAGAATTTAGTCTCGTTGAGAAGACGTGTCAACTCTTTAAGTCCTGTCACAGATGCTTTCTGATTAGCCAAAAGTTGATCTGGTTTGACAAGCAATTTAAATCCTCTTGTTAATTTTAATCCTCTTAGTAATGTTAGTCACTGAGATCTGCTGATATGCTGAAGCGTTATGCTGGAAATTGTGAACAGGAACCTAATAAATGCTTCACACTGATTCTGACTCATGCACTAAAAGCATTTTTATAGATGAATCATTGTCTAGTTGTTGAATATTCTCATCATTTTTGCAACGTTTTGCGTTTCACTTTAATTTTCTCTTTTTTTGCCGTTGCTGTGTATAGGGGCTGTGATTTATTACACCTTCAGTAAGACGTGCTGCCATTACTTCCCCTCTGGGTTGCATGTGTGATTTTCTAAGGTTTCTATTCTTTTTTTTTTTTTTTTTCCTTTCTTTGCATGTTGAACTGCTTTAAAACAAATTATTTCACTTTCATCTGTGCAACTTAAAGCGGCACTTCTCAACCGTGCACTCCACTTACCATGATTTATTACTTTGACATACAATATACAGCACAGTGTTTCCCACAGGTCTGAACTTGCGGTGATAGCCAGCGAAACGGCTTGTCATTACCTGCCATCACAAGTGGTCCATAACCCTACAAACCCTCCCCTCCATCTATCCATATGTGAAGTGTAAGATGAAGTAAAAAAAAAAAAAAAGGATTTTAGCCAGTTTTTGCATTCATGTATGTATGTATGTGTGTGTGTGTGTGTATGTGTATATATATATATAATATGTGTGTGTGTGTATATATATATATATATATATATATAAAAATGTGTGTATCTATGTATG
>JAOVVB010000028.1:9075730-9093419 GCA_028570985.1 Heterobranchus longifilis | reverse complement strand
TATGTATGTATACATACATACATACATACACAAACACACACACACACACACACATATATATATATATATGGGATGTGTGTGTGTGTATGTATGTATGTATAGATAATATTAAATCATTTAAAAAATAATTTAAAAAACGCATCACATGGGCCAAGAGATAGCACAGATTCATAAGATCATGGTTGTTATAGACTGTTTGTGACTAACAATATGATCATTTTATGAGGTCTACATTTTTGCGACGTCATTCTCATATTTCGGTCCCTGTAAAATTTACACCTTTCAAAAGTTTTGACAACTTTGGTCTTGCCATCATCTGTACATGTTTCTGTGTCTGAAGTGTGTACATGTCTGAAGTTAGATGTTTGTTTGTTTTTTTAATGCCTGAATAATTCATATGTCACTGTAGCTTAGCAAAAAAAAAAAACCCTCTGAAACTGCTCAGGTACAGGGACCGGACTAAAAATGAGAGTGACAAAAACTTGCCAAAAATATGAGTGCCTGCCTCCACCGGACTATTCCTCAAGACTGCATAAAAAAAAGAAGAAGAAGAGGGGAAAAAAAAGAGAGTCTGGCTCTCATCTGGTGCTCGAGACCTATGCATTTGTACGTGTCTGTCCTTTTATCAAGGGAGAAAAAGTAATCAGCTGATCTAATATACTCATAAATTTAATTATAATTTGCAATCATTAAAGTCTGGAACCCTTAGATTTAAGCAAGTGCTGGGTTTTTCCCTGATATTGCTCTGCCAAGCCTTTACTGCAGCTGTCTTTAGTTCCTGCTTGTTCTGGGGCTTTCTGCCCCTCAGAAACTGCATGCTCTGTTGGATTAAGGTCAGGTGATTGACTTTGTCCCTTTATACCATTCCCCCCTTTTTTTTTTTTCATTTGCTTAGAGAAAACCTTGGTTGCTTTTGAAGGCTGCTCAAAGTCATTATTTGTCTGCACTGTGAAAATTCCATTAAATTAGGGTTTAAAGCATTTGGCTCAATCAGAGCTGATAATGTGGCTCTATGCACTTCAGAATGAATTATTCTGCTTTTGTCAGCAGTCACAATATCAATAAATACAAGATGAATTCCATTGGCAGCCAGACTGTACAAGCCTACACTGTGAAATGAGGTGGTACTGTAGCTATTGTTCCAGCAATGTAGATGTTTTTACATCTTGTGGTTAACCGTCCCTGTTTTGAATTATATAGGGATCTGGTATATAGATACAGATACACCTATGTCCTGGAGCGTGCCACACTTTTTTCTCACCAGGGAAATTATTCTGTCAACCACCACACCTGTTTTCAGACGCCTTCTGGGCACATAACACCTTCTTGATGTACCAAAGATTTGGCTAAACCAAATGTTTTTGCTTTTGTCTGGTTTTAATTTTTAAGTGTTAACAGAATGCAAGAATCCATACTTTAAATAATTTAAAGATATTTTATCAGTTTATTGTTAAATAAGTTTGATGATGGAATAAACCATAGCTGGACATGAAACAGCTGAGTAGGTAATTACTTTTTGGAATTCTCGAAAATGATGCTATAATTCATACACCATTCATGCACTTTTGATGTAAATAACCTTAAATTAAACTTGAAGGTCATTTAGATGGGCTAGACAACTAAATTAACAATAACTTCATCCATGCACCTTGATAGAAGCATAAATTGCATAAAATGCAGTCTTTTGTCATTTATAAAAAATTTTTTTAGACAATATGTTTTTTTGCAAAACCATGTGTTTGCATTTATTGAAGCACAATGTAAGACACAGCAGTGATGTGCAACATCGTAGCTTGATGTGGTTCTGTTTTTAATTTTTTGTTTTGTTTTTGTTTTTTTTCCCCCCCCAAGTTCATTCATACGGACGTGAGGTTCACATACTGAAGAGACATTAAATTAATTGACATGGTGTGCCTTTGGGCAACAAATTAAAAGTGATTTTGATTCTTTGCATTTTCTCCCACCCCACACTGGGCTCTGGCTGCCTGGAGGTTGAGCGTTGTGACAGCTGTGTGATGCCTCGTGCGTCACTCGGTGTCATGACAGCAACACCTCAAGAAATGGAACGGCTCTAGAATATGCAGACTGCAACATATTACATACCGTAAATTATACGGATCCGCGTAGTCCGCTGGAATGACTCGTTTAGTATTTTGCTTCTGTCTTACCATGGGCGAAGAGAATGTTTACATAGGAAGAGGTCTTATCATCTTCTGTGTCCATTTCCTATACATGCATGCTAGATGTCTCCCAGTGATGGTTAGTTACAGGGGCATTTATAACGATGTTACTTGTGTAATACTGACCTTTCATAATACCTTTCACTTATGGACAAAATAACATTTCTACATAATTGCTTAATCACTAAAGTCATCTCTGGCATGTTACAAAGTAAAAGCTGTCAAACATACAAGTAGTTGAAGGAGATTAGATTACACCTCAGCAGATTCTTATCATACCTCTTTTTTTTTTTTTTCTTCTTCTTCTCCTTAGAAAGGGATCGGTTGCTGTCCCCAATGACTGGCTATGGTTCCCATGACTGCAACATTGACCATGGCAACTCCAAATTGTACCCCGGGACAGGGGCCTGGGTTTCCACAGATCAGGAAGAGGAAGAGCTGAGGAGGAAGTTGAAATATTTCTTCATGAGCCCATGTGATAAGTACCATGCCAAGGGCAGAAAGCCATTCAAACTGGTCCTGCAGCTCATAAAGATCATCATAGTGACAGTACAGGTGAGCGTTGAGAGCCGTTCACATCCACTGGTCAGTAGAACCAGTCATGACTTCTTTGATATTTAACTAAATATCATGTTTAGCAGCTTGTATATAATATTTTAGGACTTTAGTTAAACACCAGTGCTGCACCATTTTACATTTCGGATTAATGCGTCTTTTATACGGGAGTGATTAACGGCTCTACTTTTGCCTCGCTACAGTTAGTGCTGTTTGGTTTGAGTAACCAGATGGTGGTGACATTTAAGGAAGAAAACACAGCCTCCTTTAAACACCTTTTCCTTAAAGACTACAGCGACGGTTCCGACGACACGCTGGCGGTGTACACGCAGAGCGACGTCTATGATAACATCCATTACGCAATCAAACAGGTAAGGGCTACTGACAAATATACGTGATGCATATATTTCGGTGTTAACCACTTAGCTTAAGCAAGTTAGTAAGTATGTCTTTTAACTTGGTTATGTGTTAAGAGTAAAAGAAACACCAAGTGCAGATCCATTATACACTGATTGGCCAAAAACCCTAATATTTAGTTTGACTGAATTTTAGCTTTGATTGAAATGCGTATGTGGTGTGGTGTGAAAGTCTCTCCTCATGATCTCAGTTCTTGGAATATTCCTCCAGTGATGTGATAGCCTGGTCATTCAGTACACTAAGGTAGTCACCAGACCTTTTATTGGCATTCAGTCATCTGTCTTTTTATTGTCGCATAACGCTGCTGAGCCTAGACCTGAGCAACTTAAGCAACCCCAGATCATAACGCTGCCTCCAGAGGGTTGTACGATGTCCACTATGTATGATGTTGTGCTTCCTTTATTACCTTGATGCATCCATCACTCTGGAATAGGGTCAGTTTGAACTCATCAGACCACATGTCTTTTTAACATTGCTCCAAAGTCCAATGTTTATGCTCGGTAACAATTTTTTTTTTTTGTCGATTATTGTTACTAACAAGTGGTTTTCTTATGGTCACGCAGCTGTTCCCAATCCATGTCACATTGTGTGCATGTCAAAATGCTCTTACTTTCGCTTTTAAACATTGCTCTGTTTTCTCCTGTCGATGCATTCATGATGCAACTTCAGCAAACTTTTACATCATCTCAAATCTCAGAACCTTTTTATTTTCTTTGCTTAATGCTGGCCTATAGAATGAGCCTTCTGAAAATTGACTTTTATATCCATTTTTTGAATTATACACATTCTTTACATTTCATACAAATTTCCATAATTTTCTCTTGATTGTATCAAGCTGCTTTGCGATAATGGCAATTGTTAAAAGCACTATACCATTAAATTTGAATTAAATTGAATTGAATATGCAGAAAATGTATGTTACGATGGTTAACTTTGTTTTATTTATTTTTCAGGGTAAGCAAGTTAATGTTCTATATGGACATTTTAAAGATTGATTCAATACACAATAAATAAGAAATATTTTAATAAAAATGATGTGATACTGTAATTTTCATGGCTTTGCACATCTATGTATAAAAAATATTTTTTTAAACTTTTGCGCAGCCTGTACTTTTAGTATGATAATTAGGCCCAACCTCCTTTCCATGGCACTGGGATCATATGATGCGAGACCTCATTATGATTTTCTTCAGCGCCAACTCTCGCAAAAAAAGACGCAAGCTTTTCAGCCTTGTGTGTGTTGATTTATTTCAATGTTCATACAACACATTGTATTTGCTATAGTGATTTTTTTCATTCTACCATAAATTATCATCCATGTAATATAAATTTTGAGAACCATGTACAGGGGTTGGACAATGAAACTGAAACGCCTGGTTTTAGACTACAATAATTCATTAGTACTGTGCGGTGTAGGGCCTCCTTTTGCGGCCAGTACAGCATCCATTCGTCTTGGGAATGACAGATACAAGTCCTGCACAGTGGCCAGAGGGATTTTGAGCCATTCTTCTTGGCCAGGTCATTACGTGATGCTGGTGGAGGAAAACGTTTCCTGACTCGCTCCTCCAAAACACCCCAAAATGGCTCAATAATAATTAGATCTGGTGACTGCGCAGGCCATGAGAGATGTTCAACTTCACTTTCATGTTCATTAAACCACTCTGTCACCAATCTTGCTGTGTGTATTGGTGCATTATCATCCTGACACATGGCACCGCCTTCAGGATACAATGTTTGAACCATTGGGTGCACATGGTTCTCCAGAATGGTTTGGTAGTCCTTGGCAGTGATGCACCCATCTAGCACAAGTATTGGGCCTAGGGAATGTCATGATATTGCAGCCCAAACCATCACTGATCCACCACCATGCTTCACTCTGGGTGAGGGTCTGGGTGGTAAGCTTCTTTGGGGCTTTTCCACACCATAACTCACCCGGATGTGGAAAAGACAGTGAAGGTGGACTCCTCAGAGAACAATACATGTTTCACATTGTCCACAACCCAAGATTTTCGCTGCTGGCACCATTGAAACCGATGTTTGGCACGAGTGACCAAAGGTTTGGCTATAGCAGCTCGACCATGTACATTGACCCTGTGGAGCTCTCGACGAACAGTTTTGGTGGAAACAGGAGAGTTGAGGTGCACAATTAATTCTGCAGTGAGTTGGGCAGCTGTGGTTTTATGTTTTTTGGATGCAATCTGGGTTAGCACCCGAACATCCCTTTCAGACAGCTTCCTCTTGCGTCCACAGTTACTCCTGTTGGATCTGGTTCGTCCTTCTTGGTGGTATGCTGACATTACCCTGCATACTGTGGCTCTTGATACATCACAAAGACTTGCTGTCTTGCTCACAGATGCGCCAGCTAGAAGCGCACCAACAATTTGTCCTCTTTTGAACTCTATCACCCATAATGTTGTGTCCATTGCAATATTTTAAGCAAAACTGTGCTATTACTCTCCACATTCCACCATCAAGAGCAAATTGTGAAGGTTTAATTAGCGATTAAGATTGGCCACCAGGTTGGTCCAATTTAGCCATGAAACCTCCAACATTAAATTGGCCAGTGTTTAAGTTTAATTTGTCCAACCCCTGTATTTTGTTTCATTTCCCCTCCTTTTGTTTTGCTTTTCTTGAACCTTTTTTTTTTTCAGATTGATGTTATCTAATAAGAAGGTCCAGGTCTTTTGTCCTCATTGTAGAACAATTGGCCATTGTGGGAGAATAATTTGTTGGAAAGGACACAGTCCAAGCATGTGGGGCATTTAAACATGTTGTGCGCCAAGAACATGTAGCAATGTGCACAGTACCAATTTGGCATTGTTTCAGCCAAACAATAAATTTCATTATTATTATTTTTTTTTTATTAAAGCATTACTTTCAGATGCTACTGTCTTGAAACAGATTTATTGCTATGTTAAAAAGGACTTAATGAAAATTTTTCATTTGTACAGATGGCATGAAGCCATCTCAAAGTTTAATGACCGCCTTTATTGTTGTATTTTAGGCCTACTGTAGCAACTACTCGTCCTTCTACTTCCTTGGCGGCAGTTAGACCAACTACTACTGCTAGTAAATCTACATCTTTAAGAACTGTCTCTGCTCCCTCTGCTGTTGAATCTGCATCATCACAGCCTTCCAAGGCCTCCACTACTGTAGCAGCTAAAAAAGGTAGATACAACATTAGCAGACATTTTTTTCAGTATGGTTTGTTTATTCTGCACTTGCTGTCACCTAATCCAGAATTGAACGTCCGCGATTTTGTTGGACTTTCGTGTTTTGTTGGATCTATTTGCTAGAACATCTTTGTTTACATGCTACAACACATTTCGGGCAGTGTACATTTTTATAGAGGTCATTTAGCAAAATCTGTGGACAGGTTGCCTATCAAAATGGTGGCTGGTTTGGTTCTGGATCAGGTGTGATGTCAAATGCTATTAAGAAGACATTAAATAATTAGTGGTATTCTGTGTATAGATTATTTTTTTCTACTACCCATTAAATACCATTTGTGTTAACCATGCAAATGGCATCTTCTGCATCCTAGATATTAAAACCACTACCAGTGCAACAGCCAGAAAACCGGTAGCCTCTTCCACTACACGCTCTACAGCTACAAAGGCCTCCAAACCTGAAGCCCCCAAACTGGGTCCAGCTGCCAAACGTTTACCTAAGGACACTAAAACATCTCATCTAAAAATGGATGAAACTAAACAAGTACCAACTCGGAAGGTCCCTCCAAGTCCCCGAAACATTTCCTCACGCCCTGCATCAAGCAGAATGCCTGCAGAACTCAGTAACCACAAGCAGGGGGTATGTAGTAACCTAGTCTCTGCAAAGCGTCTAACAGCCAAACCATCGCAGTCTGTTTTGCCATTAGTCATCAAAGGTAAGCCTTTGGATCAACAATCATCAGAGCTTCAGGAATCTGCTGCAATTTTGGAAACATCTGCCTCTGTAACAACTGTAGCCATAGCACCTGTAGAGTCTATGGTAGAAGCACAAAGTCCTTCAGTTGAGCTAGCACAGTCTGATCAACAAACCAATGCACTTATGGAAGGTCTGGGAGAAGGGGTACCTGTCTCAGAGCCTGCAAACATGGAAACTGTGTTACCCAAAGTGACCATGGATGCTGAGCCATTAGATATACAGTCTGTACCCGAATTTGTAATCTCTAATCCTTCAACTATTGTGCCAGAACCTGAAAAAGTTTATGACCATGTTTTAGTTGTAGCACCAATGGCACAAGAAGTGACTGAGCAAGAACCTGTAACTGCTTCACCGTGTGAGGTCCCAGTTATTGCCCAAATTTCCCATAAGGACTTGGAAGTTGTGGAGAAGCAAGAGCAAATCATTTGCAATTTTGAAGAAGAAGAGGAGAGGGAGGGCAGTCAGCAGGTCTCTGTGTCTGAAATGAGTGGTACACAGCCTACTGAAGAATCCAGGCCTGGCTCGGCTGGACTGGCTGGCTCGTTATGGCGAGCAGGAGGCCTACCCTCAGAATTTGACTCTGAGGATGTAAGCTGCAGCCAGCAGGGAGCCTCAGAGCTTAGTGCTCCTGGTGTTTTAGAGGGCACTGAAAGTATGGATGATTTAGGTGAGGCTAGCCTGAAAGGTGCTGACGGTGAAGGTGCATCAGCAGGATCTCCGGACTTTGAGAAGTTCCCTGATATTCCGGTCAATGAAGAAGATGATGACGATGACTATGATGATCGTGTTGATGATATGGAAGTAGAATCAGAAATGACAGATGAACCACACAGGCAATGCAATGACAATGAAGAGGAAGATGAAGACGTGGAGATGGCGAGTGAGGGTGTTACGGAGAGCGGTCTTGAAAGTTATGGAAATGCAGATGAAGATGACTTTGCAGAAGACTACAAGTTGGACAACCTGAACCGTATGCAACCTTCATCCATTCTCCCTCCTAACATTTCTGCAGGAAATCCATTTGCTGATGCCTGGATGCAGCCTCTACAACCAGATCCTACCCTTGTACCCCCTCCTTCTAGTCCTTGGCAAACGTACTCAGAATTCCCTAACCAACCAGCTGTTCAAGCTTGTCTGGGTATTGGAAGTGCCCAAACAGATCTGTTATCATCTCAGTCCCCAGCTGTTATGGATACTGTTTCAAGCTCATCTCAGCCTTCTTTAGTGCATCCTGCAGAAATGGATATGGGCCTCAAACAAGACTTGGAATCCCATTCCCAACAAATTTCTCAGTCAGACTCTCTGCTTGGCCCAGAATTAACCATCAATACTTGTAGTGACTCAAGCACACCTGAGGAGCCAAAAGATTGCAGTACATGCCCTGGACCTGAGAACCAAAAACAGGCATCACCAGTAAAACCAATTTCTGTTGCTTTGCCAGACATAGTACCAGATGAAGGTATATGTAGATCTGACCATGAGGCTGAACCTGAAACTCTACCTGGAGATATGTTGGCTGGTCTGTCAACCGGGCCGACTTCTGCACCATCCTCCCATTCTTCTGCCACTGGGGATGAGGCTAGTGACCCAGAAGGGGACATGCAGATCAGTGACCCTACTGAACCTGCTTCCACTGGAAACGAATGCTTTGACAACACACAAGTTGTCCACAGCAAAGCAGCTTTGGTGGATGAATGTGAGGAGGCCTGTGTTGAGACAGAAGGAGGTGGTGGTAGTGACACTCCTCAGTCTGCCACTTCAGCTGCTTCCTATGGTTTTGAGTGTACCACCTCTAATTCTAATGCCCAGTCTACGACAGAGAGCTGTATCAAAAGCCCAGGCATTTTTTCTCTCGAGAATGAAGAGCAACTTCCAGATGAAGCCAAAGACCCATCACTTATTAAGGAACTGAACCTTGCACCTGATTGTGCCCCTGCAAATGCTGATGACCTTGACCAGCAAGTAGAGCTTCAGCTCAACTCTGAGCAGGAGTACATGCTTTGTGGGAAGGTTGCTGAGAAGTTTCCAGAGCCTTGCTCACCAAGAGATACTGTCCACCCTGCCACAGGTTTGGAGAGTTCTTCCGCCTCAGAGCACCAACAAGACTTGGATCTTGACACACCGCATTCATACTACTCCACAATATGCGAAAAGACTGATAGCTTCTTAACAGGTAATGTATAGACTACACTTTGCCCATGCACCTTTCAGTGTTTGCTGTCTGTCAGGGTCTTCCCAGGTTTGTCTTGATGCCAAAAATGAAAGATTTAAAGAGCCTGGTCATTCAAAATGGCAGTGCCACTCCCTAACACTACTCTACTTAATAGCACCCTATCAATATATGGCTTAAAAGTCCTGTATGTGCAATAACTACTACTATTTGCAATTAGAAAGATTATTTTGGTTCTGTCTTTTTTTTTTTTTTTTTAAAAAGAATGTTCCTTTGTACTGGCATGAATTGTGGAGTTCACAGAACTTGTCAAATTATTCAAGGAAAAAGAACCGTGGGAATGGCTCGGCATTTTGTGTATTTATCATGGCATTTTAATGCAAATACTAATTGTTTTGTATTTTGTTTACTCTTCTCAATATGTTTGTAAGTCGTTGTTCTTGACTTTTACTCGTGTCCCCCCTCCACACACATGCCTTGTTTCTCCTTTGCACTATTGGGTTTGCTTAACCCTGACCCTTAATGTTGTGAAAATATATATTTTTCTTTTCTTTTTTTTGAGTACCTACTGTCCTAGCTTTAAATAAAGGTTAGATATTTAACACAACTGTTCTTCCAGTATATTTTTGTGGTGATGAATTGCACTGATATTAAAGTGGAACTGTACCTGAATTGAGTCTATCCATTAATCTATTCTACTCTTCCACTAATCTACTCAGTACCCCATAATGACAAAATGGGAACAATATTTTAAAAATGTCTGTAAATCACATTTACTTGAGTGTTTACATTTTTTGGGTATGATGTGACAAGCTTTGCCAAGGATTGGGGGATTTTTTTGCTGATCTTCTTTACAAATCTTCTCAATCTCAGTCAGGTCCAGAGACCAGAGATGTCAGGTTTACCAAGTTGCCCCTAAACCAATCTGTACTATATTGGCTGTGTCCTTAGGATCATTGCCATGTTGGAGGATGAACTTTCAGACCAGTTTGAGGTTCTGAGTGCTGTGGAACAGGTTTTCATTGAGGATATCTGTACTTTGCTCCATTCAGTTTCCCCTCAACCCTGATCAATTTTCCAGTCCCTGTTGCTTAAAAACACCCCCACAGCATGATGTTGGAACCACAATGCTTCATTGTTCAAATGGTATCGGGCAGGTGATGAGCGGTGCCTGGCTTCCTCCAAGCATAATGTTTAGAATTGAGGCGTAACAGTTCAATCATGGTTTCACCTGACCAGAGAATCTTAATCACAATCCTTCAGGTGCTTTTTTTTTTTTTGCAAACTCCAAGCAGGCTTTCATGTGTTTTGCACTGAGAAAAGGCTTATGTCTAGCCATTATGAATTAAAGCCCAGATCATGGAGGGCTACAGTGATGGTTGTCCTTCTAGTACTTTGTGTCATCTCCACACAGGATCACTGGAGCTCAGTCAGAGTGACAGTCGGGTTCTTGGTCACTTCTTTTACTAAGGCCCGTCACCCCTGATTTGTCAGTTTGTCCAAATGATCGTTTGGAAAAGTCCTGGTTGTGCCAAATGTTTTCCATTTGAGAATTGTGGAGGCCACTGTGCTCTTGGGAACCTTCAGTGCAGCAGAGTTCTTTTGTTTTTGGACAGCCAAAGCACCGGCCTCAGACAGTAAAAACTGTACCATGGCAGCACCAACACTTTGCTGGGTTGGAAAAAAGAACCACTTGCGCCAGGGGCTGGGGGTGGGATTATGGCATCTAACGAAGTTTGTGACCACCATCATTAAAAAAAAAAAATGGACTCCATGCAATGGGTAGCTCAAATGCTTTTTAATAATGATGGTTTGGTCCCAAAATAGACTCGCAAAGTCAGGAGACCTGCTTACAAAGCAATGTTGAAGTTTCATTGAAGCCATTATCATAGCATTTATTTCCCCACTAGCATTGCTGGGAAAGTAGAGATGTACACGGACATATACAGTGATGTAATGATGTGATTCTCTAGTTCATAGAAAAACAAAAGCTAGTTCTTAGAAGGTTTGCTGATGAACCGGCACTAGCACCAGACATGAATTAGCACCTGGTTCACTTTGGTGGAAAAGGGTATCAGAGTTCTACAGGCAGTTTCTTTGACCTCATGGCTTTTGTTTAAAAAAAAAAAAAAAAAAAGTATGCATTGTCAGCTGTGAGCCCTTCTATTGAACAGTGTGTGGCTTTCCAAAACATGTCCAATCGGTTTAATTTACCACAGGTTTCCAATCAAGGTTTAGAAACATCTTGGCAACGATCAAGAGAAGTGGGAAGCACCTGAGCTAAATTTCAAGTGTTGTTCCAAAGGGTCTGAATATTTAAGTAAATGTGATATTGCAATCTTTTCTTTTTAAAAATAAATTACAAACATTTCTAAAATTTTCACTTTATTATGTGGTACTGTGTAGATTAATGAGTGAATTTAAACAACTGTCCTATTAGGCTGCAACATAAAATAAAATAAAGTAAAGGGGGTCTGAACACTTTATGAATGCACTGTAATATAAGCATGTATGATTTTCCTTTGCAGTTAACCATTTAAAGCCTGCAGTTAATAAGCCAGAAAACGGTGTTCCTGTTTTAAACTACTGGATGGCTGATAAATTTTTATTATTTTTTTTCATTTCTAAAAAAATTTTGCGTTCTGTAGTGGCAGCCTTACCACTTTTTAATACATAAATCACAAAAACACACTTTCGTATAATAAATTAATGTTGCATTTATTGAAAACTGGAGTCCGGACATTGCATTCCTATTCCAGTCTGTTTTGGTGTACCCCTCCCTGCCTCTTTTTTCCACCTACCCTGACTCCTACTTGAACTGCCCAGAGGGAAGGAGAAAGCATGAGATCTACAGGGCTTCGGATCTCATTCATACCAAGGTGCTTAGTTGTCCTTTCCCTCTTTTGACCCTTTTTAATGCCTTCATCTCCATGTGGTTTGGTTCTTCTGCTGTTCATCTTGACCCACCAGTTAGGGCTGACAAAAATGCTATGCTTTGTCCACCAACCATTGTTGAGTTGTCAGATGAGCTTCTTTAATGGAGCACTTACACTGACTTGAAGAAGGAATCTTTGGGTCTGTCCAATTTGAGACGTCTAATTGTTTACCTGTA
Organism: Heterobranchus longifilis; assembly: GCA_028570985.1. Lineage (NCBI taxonomy): Eukaryota > Metazoa > Chordata > Actinopteri > Siluriformes > Clariidae > Heterobranchus > Heterobranchus longifilis. The sequence goes on along the minus strand of JAOVVB010000028.1, from coordinate 9,081,058 downwards.
AACTTGCTCATCTTGCACAAAGCACAGTGATCTGCTCACTGATCTTACTGTTCACATGGGTTTTTTTGCTTGAGGCATGCATTTGTGAGTGTGAGCTCCTCCTTCCTATTTGCACATATTGCTACTTTTTGTAATATGCATGGTGCTTGCATGTGTTCATCCAGTTGCCTTGTTTTAAAGGGTTGTGTTTGAAGAAACACAAGCTTTTTTATTTTTCACAATAGTCTGTGGTTACTGCATATACAGGGTGTGGCCGCTTTCATTGCACAAAAACCACTGCACAAAATCTCACCAAAAATTCTTATGATGAATGTTTATTGAATAACTTTTCCCCTGAGCTTTATTTATGTGCCCTGCTTTCGTCTAGTCCTCCACTACCAACTTATTTTTTCCATCTTTCATTTACTGTTTAATATTTTACTTATACCTGGTACTGGTATCTCACTAATATTTACAAACTTTACTGGACTATTTGCTGTGTTTACAGGATGTGACATCTGTACCCGGCAGCAGGAAAAGGTGTGCGCAGTCCATGTGACCCGGCCACCCAAGCACCATTCTGTACTACGGGTGGATCACGTGACCCGTCTACCTATTGATCTTCCCCCCAGGATGCCAAATGTGGGGTGCAAAACTCAACTCCTTCGGCTAGAACAACATCAGCAGCAGCTAGAGGAGATTGAACAGCGGCGGGAGCAACATAGCAGAATGGCTGAGAGACAACTACAGCAAACAAAGGGTGAGAAGAAGGAGGAGAAAAACAGAATGGAGGGAGGGATTGAACAGGAGAACCCGAAGGAAAAAGAAAAGGAGCTAGAGGAACAGAGAAGAGATCTGCTCCACCTGCAAATTCAACAGCAACAGGAGGAGCTGAAGCAAAGGCAGCAGATCATGCAGTGGCAACTAGAGCTGGAACAACAGCAACAAGGTAGGCACCCAAACGGCCACCAGAAGAATTTATCTACAGTTTCCATGTCGCCTTCTGGCCTTTGCACTATCTATGAGGCACTAGAGACCAGTGATGTAGAGGAAGACTTTGAAGAAAAAATTGAAGAGCGAGAAATGGTGTTGAAAGTAAAGGTAGAACATGAATGCTCCTTTGAAGAGAGAAATAGCAACACAGAGGCAGGCTCTAGTTCAGGCAACCCAGATTCTCCACAATCGCAGAGCATACCTCCATCTCTTAATCCTGCAGAGGACCACAAAGGCTTAACACTCTCTGTGGCCTTCGACAGTCCTCTTATTTCTGGATCTACCTCTCCCAATCAGCCTTCTCCTATAGAGTTTGACTGGAGCGAGAAAGCCGATATTGTCCAGCAGCTGATTAGCCAGACGTTATTGCTAAATGGGGACAACTGCTCCCCACTTTTGCTCTTCCCTGGTGGGGCAGCTGGGACACTGAGCCCTCTAGAGGCAAGTCTGTGGCCGAACCTGCCCCCACTTACTCCACCTTCTGCCACAGTGACTTCTGTTAGCAGCTTCTCAGCTGAGGTTTCTGGCAGTTCTCCACAAGGAGAGTGGACAGTAGTGGAGCTAGAGACTCATCATTAAGGACTACTTTTGAGGCAGGCTGGCTGAAAGGGTAAAAGTTAGAAATGAGAAGCATCTACTAGATTCAGATTTTGAACAAATTTCTTAAAAAAAAAAAAATCTTAATTTTAACAGAACCATCAATTTAATCATATGATGTAAAAAGTTAGTGTTAGTCACTGATGCTATGATTTCCTCCCGTCTCTCCACCAAGTCCAATTGCATAACCAGGAATTGACTGCACTGACTCCAGCACTGTTATGGGAATTCATTTTGTAAACGTTCCTGCTTCAGCCAGACAGTCACGCCATATCACACCAGCTCTGAGTCAGCGATCCGTTTATATATTTTTTGCAACTATCTGGCTGTCTTTCCCTTATACACATCATCATTTAGCTGGGTAAAGCCGAGTAGAAGACATGTCTTGCCTCATTTGTAATGTTTTGGCACTATTAAGCATGGAAGCTAATTGAAGCAATTGAATTAACTAATAATGTTAGGATCAAGTGTTAAAGCGTTAATCTGATTAGCCAAGAATAATTTTCTCTGGTGCTGTTAACTTAAATTTTTAACTGATGCAGTATTTTAAGTCGGAGTAAAGGAATCGTTTGGAGGCTAGAGTTTGCTGTCTCAATGTACCAGCTAACTGGTCGCAGTATGAAGGAATAAAAGGCATCAGCAATACATAGGACAATGAGAGGATACAGTATATTAATGCTAGTGGGGACAGTTGAGCTATCAGGTCAAATGTCTAGGACTTACTCGAGGTGAGGACTCTCAGTATGAGACTTTATGCTAGGGCTGGAACAAGGCGTCCACGTGAAAGATTGCATCGATTCTGGCAGCGCACTGTGGTAAAATTAAGCTTATCCCTGAAAGCCAGAACCTGATCAAAAGTGTAAGTTCTTTGACTGAAGACCTAATAAAATGGTGCTCTGCACACTTTATAAAACTGAAATGCACAAGCTTCTTAAATGTAAACTTCCTGGGCCACTTTTGACGACCGAGTTCGGGGATTTTGGTATAAAGTCTCATTTTCATCATGTGGCCCCATATTTGTGGATGAACGTAAAACATGGCTATCATGCAAATTGATGTAACTGAATGTCATGTCGTTCCGTCCCTACTTCAAACACTGATTGCACTAACATGGAAATTTCATATTTAATTTCAACATTGGCTCACACTGTGGTAGGAGAATGGTGCTACTAATAATTCTTGATTATTTCTTTTTTGTTTAGTATATTTTTATAGATGAAAATAACTGTTACTGTTCACATACAGTGATGTGCCAAACCCTTAATGTTAAGCAGTGCTGACAAAAGCCATAAAAATTTTTTGTGCCTCATTAATGCCCGAGATCCAAACCGTAATTTTCTATGAGTAGATTTTGCCATCTTGTATGTTATCCTGCACTGTGACTGATGTAGGGCTGGGCATCGTTCAAGAATTTGATACCGGGTGATGTATATATATTTTTTCCTTTTTGATAAAAGGTAATTTTTGTTTTGTTAAAGTGGACATTTAAGATTATTTTTCGGTTCCTCTGCATGTTTACAGACTCAAACATTTTCATGAGTAGAAACCCGTTTACCACAGTGGGGTTTAACTTGACGCTCACCTCTTTTATATTATGTTTTATATTTCAGCAACATGAGATTTTATATACTTGTACAGATTTACTGTATACCACAACTGGTGGTAATATCAACAAATAAGTGTGTAAAAGTAAGAAATTAATTGAACCTTTATATTACCACATGGCTGCTGTACCTCTTGGACCCCTTAGCTGAAAACAGTTCAGGCATTGATTTAGGGGGAATCTGGGGCTGAAGATTTTAGAGGCAGTTTTGTACTGATGAACAGACTTTAAAGGTGAGAGCTGTCCTTCTTGCAGTCGAACAGGGAACAACGTCCTATTTAATCTTTTTTTCTACATATGTTCAAGGGTTTCATTAATTTCTTTGCATGGCTAGTCTTGGCAGCAATTTCTTTCTGTATATATTGCATCACATGCTATTGGCATCAAGCCTATTAAAATGGAATCCTACTTGGACATTTTTACACCCATGTGATGCACAATGTAGTCATGCTTTTCAAAATACAACGCCCTGTCTCTGATCCAGTAAACATGTGGGCATGCATACAATCGAGGCATATTTCACACACACATAATTTTGATGCATATTTTATGGTCAGTTCCATAAAAAAAATTCAAGATCGGTACCCAGCCCTAGACTCATGTGAAGCATACATGTCCAATTCTTTAAACAGTCTTGTAATGTTTTACAGTATGTAACGTCCCTTTCCTGTGAAATGTGTCGTATTTGTACATGTTTTTGTGATTTTTATTTTCCCCTGGATGCCTTCACTGTAACTGTGCATAGATGTGATATAAGACTTCTTATATAACTAGGATATGTTTTGTCTGAATAGTCTAGTCCAAAAAAAACTGTCTGAAATTCAAACTTTAAGTTCAAAGTTTAGATTAAAATTGTGTAGCTGTTTTTAGGAATTTGAGGTATTTGTAAATCTTTTTTATTATTATTTCAATATTCCATTATTGGTTCATTTGCAATCAGGGAATTTAATCTCCAGGTCTATAACCAGTACTACTGTTGCTGTCATCACTGTGTGGAATAAACGTTTAATGCCTTGATGCCAGTATTTCAGGTTTAGTGGATGTCGGACACACTGGACTTAATGTTTAATAATTCACTGTAAATAACAATCAGGGATCAAGGACAACCTAAGGGATCAGAATTATTAATAATCCAAAAAACTTGTATGAACTGTGATATTATGCACAATAGAAATTTAGTTTCATTCTGTACTATTTTGTGTGTATTTTTGTAATTTATTTAAAAATGAAGGAATGTATTTTTGTATTTAGTTTGGAGATGTTCTTAAACCATGGCAGCTCAGTTTATTTTTTAGACTGTGTAAGTTACTTTGTTTCAGTGCTAAAAGGAAAAAAATAAAGGGTAAAATTATGTTAATTTGACATCGCTTGTGTTTTTTTTTTGTTTTTTTTTTTAACAGCAGTTGATTGTAATACTTTCAACAATGCAAACAATTGAAAATATAACACAAACGAACAGATGGCCAGAAAAACATACTGAACATGTAAGAATGATTGATTTTTCTGGGTTGACATCCTGTTCTTCAGTCTTGCGGGATGGAAGTGTGTTGCTCTGATCCAGCCTCTGACAGGAGCATCTCCAGGAGCAGGTCTGTGGCATCGCGGGGTGACGGCTCTTGCGTGCCCAGATACAGCAGTGGGCTGTATTCACCTTGAGGAATCGCGCACAGTACCCTAAAATATATTTGACTAGCATAAGTACCCATTGACGATTACAGAGTTTAAAAGGTTAAAGCTTTAAAAAAAAAAAAAAAAAAAAACATTGATGCCCATGTACATGTCTGCCTGTCTTTCTGTACAGCATAACTCTGTACCTAACTTATTAATACAAAGAAATAGATAAATGTAGTGTCTTACGCCTTGTTTACGTTAAGTTGTACTTATTTTGTTGTCAGCCAAATACACTCCCTGTTCGGTAATGGAAGAGTGAATCACAGATAAGAAATCAAAAAAGTAGATCAGACAGATTAATTTTGGTCTTAAAACCACTCCGTGTTAAACTTCACTTATACCACCACATCAGCGCTGCTATTTCAGCTGTGAAAATATTCAGTTTAGCTTTTTTTTATTATTAACATATAAGCAACTTTTTTTTATTAACATAAACTATTAAATCCAATATCTAAGTACCGTAAAACCTTTGTTCCTGTTCAGCG
>JAOVVB010000028.1:9053565-9071204 GCA_028570985.1 Heterobranchus longifilis | reverse complement strand
TCTCTCTCTCTCTCTCTCTCTCTCTCTCTCTCTCTCACACACACACACACACACACACACACACACACACACACACCTACACACTGCTTTCTGCTCTTAACTATCTATTGAGCTCGAATGGCACATTCTTTCACCCTGTCATCATTTGCAGCCGTGTAGCCCGAGCTGTCAATGCACTCAGAATTCTTTTTACGTGTAACTTGTGAGGCTGCTGATTTTGCCCAAGGAACTGAATATTTTTGGGCATGATATCCCAAGAAACTTTCTTTCTTACAGTAGTGACATTTTATCTTGACTGTCATATTGTTATATTGTCATACTGAATAGTGATTTTAAGATAAATACTTCAACTTGATCTGGCTGCCAGTTACTTAGATGAGATGATAATTGGAAAAGAAAATGAATATGGAAAATACAGTTTAAATGGAAAAATACATATTAAAAAGCAACCTGTACTTAAAAGTAGAAGTAAAAAGTAGTCATCCAACATGTTACTCAAGTTAGAGTAAAAAAATATACAGTGAAAAGATACTCAAGTACTGAGTAACTGTTTTTGTTTTTTTTTGTTTTTTTTAATGTACAACATGTGTGTTGTTGATTAATTGTGTACTGAAATATACTTATATATTCATAGATTGGTACAGTAACATTATATGTACAATTAAAGTTAACATACAGTATAATCACACAAGCATGAGAAAAGCATTCTATACTTACCGCAAGATTGTACACTAACCGCAAGATCCCACTTGTAGCAGCATGGATTTATGGGCGTTCCGCAAAATTAGAGAAAGACGCGAAAATTTTTGTCTTTGCATGCGCAGTGCGCGTATTTAGGACGGATTCACAGGTAGAATGAATTTATAGAACACCGGCTGAAAGCCTGATTGGTCAAACAGAGTCATGTGATCATTGTTTCTGCATCTTATTGGTGAAACAGTCATGCGGTACATCCACCCGTGTAGAATGAATGGTTAGAAAAGTAACGTGTCGAGTGTAGCCGAATGTACTGTAGCGGAGTAAGAGTTGCGTTTCTTCTTCACAAATCTACGCAAGTAAAAGTAAAACGTATTGTGCAGTAAAACTACATAGAAGTAATAAAAAAAAAAAAGTTACTCAAGTAAATGTAACAGAGTAAACCCACCTCTGCATGGGTTAAAGCTCATTTTTGTCTCGTGAACAGTGTAGAAATACCGGGCATTACAGGACAAGCTCCCAGACTCCTCACCTGTATTTCAGTGCAGCACTTATTTCTACTGTTCCCTTTGGACATAAAACATCAATTTAACTTGACAACTAAAAAAGTTAAGAGTTAAGAGACGACCGCTGAGGCTCGAAGTTTCATTAGCAGTATTGCTAACATGCCTTAAATGCCAAGCTTGACGTTCCAGTCTGTATTTGAAAATTTGTCTAGGCCTTTATTGTATCATCCTCAACACAAATCCATTTTTCAATTCTCTGGTGTTGCTAAAGTTGTCAAGCTAAACAAAGCCGCACCGAGCAGTGGTAAACAGAATATGAAGGTCGATATGAATTATGAAACGTCCGAGCTAAATGAAAAGGACCGTCCACATTCATTTGCGTGCCAAAGCTTACCCGTTTAAACATTGTTAAGGGATCAGGCTCTGTAATCTCAAGCCTCCATCTGTTGAGACTCCACTTCCGCAACAGCGCTAAACTCGTGTGCTTCTCCCTGCACTTCCTGCTCACAAGCGCTACAGTTATCTCAGCTACATTTTTTTAACTGCCGTTCTGTCAGATGGACCAAATGGACACACCATCACACACCCATAATTCATTTGGTTTTCACTAAATTCATCAGCTGGTTAATTGGAGGAGGAAATGTGTGCATGGATGATGATCATTCGAACCAGAGCCTTTCTGGCACTACCCATCATGGCGTACTTTACCAGTTCAGGTGCATGTGTTTACAGATCTGACGCTACTCAAGTTTATTCGGACAAGTGTGAAACCTCTTTTCCAGCCTGGTTGTAGACTCATCGTTCCACCTGAACATCCCAGGCTCCAGATTTGCTTTCAAATGAACTCAGGTGTTGAAAGCATCATGCGTGAAAGCGAGCCGATCACGGGGCCGTACAGGAAATAACACGCTAGTCACGCTAGTTCCTGTTTTGAGTGTTACATAGACAGAGAAAATGAGCGAAGGAAACAGAATGCAAGCTATCTGTATCTGTGCCAGTGAAAGATGCATGGAGTGAAAAAAAAGCATTCAAATACAAGTTGCTAAGAAACCTTGATCAAAAGCCTTCACCTGAAGCGCTGACTACGAATTAGAGCACAAAATACTAATTAAATAAATAACACATAAGGTAGTCATTAATGAGAACAATAAAGTGATGCGAAAAGGTCTGCACAGAATAAGGAAAAGGTCAAACAAATCTGCCGTGATGATGCTCTTCCCTAAACAAACCCAGGATCTGACGCAACTTGCCTTCTTTTACCTGCAGGAGACTGATAACAAGCAGCAAGTAAAGAAGTAGAGCTATTAAAATAAAATCATTTTTTTCCTCTCCTCATACTTTCAGTCTCCTTAAGTGGTGTAATAACTGGCATCGTACATGGCTGAATGCCCTGAAGGTGATCAAGGCTGTTAATTGTATCTCAAATACGCGTGTTCTAGTGCTAAGCCTTGGTGATAACTCGTCTCTGGCTGGAAGATTAAGCCTGTTTAAAGCCTTCTGAAATAGTGAGACTTCTCTAGGTTAGGCCATTAGTCCCTCTTCCGTCTTCTCCTCTGGGTCGAACGTTACACAGATGTTGCACAGAAGTTAATACTATCTATTTTTATTTCGTCATATCTGGTAGCAGAGAAGAGACGCTTTCTCACCAAATGCCCTGGTTCTGAGTGCACAGCAAAGGGACATTTATCAAACCCTCCCCTCCTTCACGAGGAAAAAAGAGAGAACTCTCCATTATGACGACCAGCCACTAGCCGAGTGAAGGTGCAGAAGCGGGAGAGCTCTAAAGCAGCCCGCCTCCCTGTAGGCCTATTAAAGAAAGGCTTTTCTCTTCCACATGCTCTCGTTCTCTCTGGATTAATCGCCATCTTTGGTCAGTATCTACTCAGAGACAAAGAGGTGACGGAGTAAATGAGCGTGTGCTAAATCCCTAAAAATCTCAGGTCTTTTCTACATATAAAAACGATGATAATATTTATACATAAACGTCTTTAAAAAAAAAGGGGAGAGATATTTGTATATGCTGCAAAAATTCTACATTTTGATAGATCGAGTCTCTGCTATTGAGTTGGAGAGCAGAAAGAAAGATAACACGAAAGAGATCTGGGCTGTCTAGAGGGAAAAAGAATGTGAGACGGAGAGAGACAGGCAGAGAAGCAAGAGCAGAAAGAAATCAGTTTGCAGCGGCATAAATGACTAAAGATGGCTGAGGCCATGCAGGGCTGCAACGGATGATTTCCAATCGCAAAGCGAAGCCTCTTCACCAGCTGATGCCACTTTCAATTCCACTCTCATCTCAGTACACAGTGCACTTCGCTATCCCTCTCTGCTCATACTTACACACATGCACACACAAACCCCCCCCCCACACACACCCACTCAGATATAAGATCCTGAGAGGATCGAAGCATTGCAGTTTAGGCAGAGGAGGGAAAAAAATCCCATTTACATGCATAGCGTATGAGATACTTTCAGGGATAGTTCAGCGATTATAGTATGGTTGACTGTGTGTGTGTGTGTGTGTGTGTGTGTGTGTGTACGCGTGTGTGTACGCGTGAGAGAGAACAGTCTGAGCATGGGGACTTCCCCCATCCTCTTCAGGCGCACAAACTGTTTGCGTGACATATTTCATATTTTGAATGGGGCTGTCTGCCAACAGAGCTGTCGGGGATGTAGATGAATGTTTCGCTACATAAATTAAATACATAAATCACAGATCTGTCATACGAACACATTCTGGAGATATTTGACTATATTTTAATGACAGTAAGACAAAAACATTGAATCGGAATATGTATACAAGAAGGATGGAGATATGGTGGTTCAGTGGTTAAGGCTTCGGGCTGCTGAACAGATGGGTAAGAGTTCAACTCTCAGCAGGGCCAAGCTGCCTTTTTGGGATCTTAAGCACCACCCTTAAGCTTCAACTGCTCAGGTGTGTCCTGTTTCAAAATGTAAAACGATGAATGAATTTCTTTCTCGATGGTGCATTTGATAAAATGCAATATCACTTGCCAATTCCACATTTCTAACGTGAATGATAAAGCACTTTGTGACGTACTGTTTTTCATGAGTTCATGCCAAGCGGATTTCTATTTAGTCAGCACATGCAGCTTTAAACAATCTTCCTTATATCCCAATGCAAACCTAGTCCAAGGTAAAGATATTTAGAAGCTCTGTTTTCAGTGTCGATGTGATACAAAGTTCTCTTTTGTTTGAAGTCAGACTGTGCCTTTTTTCAGGCTCCTGATTGCCTAACATGGCTTTACGGTTAAGGTTATAATGCCACCTGTTGGTTTAGCATGCTTTTGACAATGCAATTTTGCCTTTACATATAGACGAATATTTTATTCTTCAACGATTTTAAAAAATATTTATGCATATGTGGGGTAGTGGTTAGCACTTTCGCCTTGCACCTCCAGGGTCCGGGTTCGATTCCCAGCTAGGCTCGATTCCTGTCTCTGTGTGCATGGAGTTTGCATGTTCTCCCCGTGCTTGGTGGGTTTCCTCCCACAGTCCAAAGATAATTGGCGTTCCCAAATTGCCTGGAGTGTATGTGTAGGTGTGTGTGAGCCCTGCTATGGATTGCCACCCCGTCCAGGGTGTACCCTGCCTTGTGCCCTAAGTCTCCTGGGATAGGCTCCAGGTCCCTGCGACTCTGAATACAGGATAAAGCGGTATAGAAGATGATAGAGTGAGTTAAAAACAGTCAATGAAAACAGACAAAGAAGTGTGCTTTTATTCTTCCTGCATCATTTGTAAAACAAATCTTAAGATCTTAGCATCTAGATGTAGAGACAAGGATAGCTCAGTGGTTGAGGCATTGGAATATGGTTTGGAAAGTCCCAGGTACAAACCCCACAACCACCAAGTTGTCACTATTGGGTCTTTAACCCTCAACTGCTCTGATGTATAAAATGTAAGTTGCTCTGGATGTAGATGTAATTGGCCAGGAGTATAGAGAGCAGAATGGCCATGATGTCTCACATCATTCATAGTGACACTATTCTCGTGTTATGCCCTTTCTCAGTGTTGCAGAGCAGCAGTTGATGCGTTTGGCTGGCATTATGTGTCAGATAGGAAGCATGTGATAGTCTTTGCCTTCCTTGGTTGGAAGTTTTTGTCTTTATGGCATTAAAAGTGGGATAAAAGGATCCCCTATGGAGTCTGATAAAATTTTGGAGGAAATCGTGGGGGAAAGTAAAAGTTGTGTGAATATGGAATATTTCACCCCAAAAGTAGTTCCCTTACCTTTGTCAAGTAAAGTACTCCGCTGTGACTGGCGTTTTAATGAAATGCTTATAATACCACAAACCTAAGTTGTAATGTATCTATAACAATGAGCAGAATCAGATCACGTTCAGTGAAAACCCTCAGTTATCATTTTGGTGGTTTGGGGGCAAAACTTGGAGGAATGAGAGGGAGCTAAAGTAGTGGTAAAGAACTCAGACAGCGGCTCCAGCCACATCATGACCTTCAATCTGCACTGGATTCAAGGACAAGGACAACCCACTGGCAAGCATGACAATAACATAAAGTCAAACTTAAGAAACAACATTAAAATTAAACTGAATTTAAGTTTTACTAGCTGATTTTTCCAGTTTGAGCTTTTAAAGTAAAAAAATATATATGTTTAGCTCTGTGAAGACATTTTACTGTCTGATTTCCTCAGTTATTTTTTACAATAATTTATACGTGTGAAAGCGTAAGTGACACTTGAAACGGTTGTAATGTGGTAGAAAATGTGTCTAGAAAGTTAGCTTCATAAAGTAAGAGTATATTTGTTCTGTTTGTGACATGTTTTAATGAGTAGACAAACCTATAGATATACAAAAAACTGGTCTTATTTCAAATGCTGGTAAGAACACGTGGTGTAAGTTAGATAACGTCTGCTATCTTTGCCTGCGCTTCTCCGTCAGGACACTATGTTTGGTGTGATCTTTTCCTCGTTCTGTGCTATTTCAGGAGTGTGGTTGACTGTTTTTAAAAGAATATCATGCAAATACTTACCAGTTCATACTTTAAGATCTTTATATTCCAGGATGTTGCCTAGATATGGGAATCACCAGGTACCAGCCGATACAATATTATCACGATACCTATTTATTGCGATTCTGTTAGTACCACAATTTTATATATATTAATCCCAATTTAATATAATATAATATTTTTTGAGATTTTGTTACAATTTTAAACAAATTTGGCAAATAATTTACTCTTACCACACAGGATGCCGTGCTGCCTGAGAACATGTGAATAGTTTAGAGCGCACCACATGTACGATTATAGAGAAATGGCAACATTACCATCTCCAATGCAAACATGCATAAAAAATGCAAATAATCATAATTAAAAAAATCGATTTTGCAGTTGAATTGCCACACAAAATCATGATAACCATGTGAATCGATTTTTTTCCCCATCTCTAATATCTAATGCATTACAGCTTTGAGAAAATGAAACTATGTATCAGAGATATACAAGGGACAGAGAAGTTTCACTTATCCATAAGCAGCTATGTCATTTTTCTCATTAGGAAATCTGTTGGATTTTCAGATAAGTTTTCATACCCACAAATTGTCTTTAAAACCGAGCGCTCACATTGTACACACTCCCAAAACCACCTCCATAACCTTGACAAATTGCTTGAGGTATTATACATGTAAATGAATAGCGTACATTTGAATATTTGTGGGTACTCTCTTTGAAAGCTCACATGACAAAATATGCAAATTGTCTCGTCAGTATGAGTTTGAATGTCACAGCCATAATGCTAGAATTCACTATTTGTGAGACAAAGCGACTGGACTTGTGGTATCTTGAATATGTTTTGCCACTCGTCGCTGGTCACTTGTAAATTTGTACCGTAAAGACATTCTTCCTGGACCTACAGCAACACGGTAAATTTATTTATTGTGATTTATTTATGACTATCAGTGGTGGAATGGGATTAAAGCAGAAACAGAGCGAATGCTATATAAGTAATGGTAGAAAGAATAAAAAACAAGGATCTGGTTGAGCGAAGGCAGGGCAATGCCTGGTGGCTGATTTCCTTGGCAGTGTGTTTAGCACTTTTGTGTGCGTGTTGAACTGATGCTGATTTTATGGGACTTAAGTGCTCTTCACGTCAAGTGGCTTAGGTCGACAGGATAGATTAAAAGAAAAGCACATTTAACACAGTTTTCTGAAAAGGATTTTTTTTTTGCGTAATGATAAAGAAACAAGATATACAGTGGAACCTTGGATTACGAGCATAATTTGTTCCGGAAGTGGGCTCGTATTCCAAAACACTCGTAAAACAAAGCAAATTTTCCCATAAGAAATAATAGAAACTCGTAGAAACTCATGTTTTTCAGTTCAACTCAAATTATTCGTTCCCCAGCCCCCAAAAATAAATACATAAAAATAATTAATACAATATATAAAGTAAAAATAAAACAAATTAATCTGCACTTTACCTAAAAATAAAAAGTAAAAATAAATCCCAAAAGTGTTTCCATTTATGCACGCAGGCGCTATGTGTTTGTGTGTGTGTGTGTGTGATGTGCATGCACACACACATTAACGGAAAGAATGTTTTATCGGAAAAATTAGCAAGGAACATCGCTAACGGGGCACTGTGTCAAATTACGCGCGCACACACATAACGACAGGCTGATAAAGAGAAGGAGAAAATGGATCTTTAACCTCTCTAATGAGACTTTCTTTTGCTTTACATGTGCGCACATGCGTGTGTTATAAGAAACAGTACCCGCGCGCTGTACACACGCGCTTACAAACACAAAAGAAAATATGTTTTATGCACACACACAGTGTTATAGTAAACAGTACACGCGTGCACGGATGTTGATGACGTGTGAGAGTAAGAGACGCGCAGTAAGACCCAGCAGAGGAGACGATTAGCCACAATTCTGCAGCGCAAGAGAGAGAAAATCCATTGGCTCAGTTGTGATCACGTGACGCAAGGCATCAAAACAAGAAGCGCATGCATGCTACATGATACTCGGCACTCGTAAACCAAGACGCGTTATTCGCAATCCAAGGTTCTACTGAGGTTGATTAATATTATGTTTTATATGATTAGATTAATTAGAAAATAATTTATGTTGGAAGCTTATATAATTGCTGTTATTATAAAGTATTATACAACTTATATTACTCATGTTATTATACATTATTATACAACTTACACAGTAGGGGTGGCAATCACCAGGGAGCAACCAATACAATGATATCATGATACATAGGCGTCGGTTTGATTTGTATTGCGATTCTATAAATATCTTATAAATATACAAATTTAATTTCTCTTAGAGTATTAGAGTATGCCACCTGTAGGATAATAGCAAAGCAGCAATATTTTAGCACCTCAAATTGAGATGTAAATTAAAAATACATGAATTGCCACACAAAAGAATGGTGATACATTACAATTGGTTTTCCCCCTTCCCCAATTTACATGGACAGTTCATGTAAATTTAAAAATGTTTTTTGGAAGGAGTCTCCGTTGTCAGTGATTCATAACAGTCAGAGGGAAAGCTGAAACTTGCCAAGTAACCTGGAATGTTATTTGTAATTACTGTACGTTAAAAGCAGATTAATATTATGACACTATTCTTTCATACATTAAAATTGTAATTGTTGGCAGATTGCTGTGGTATAAGTTAAGGCTAAACAAGTAAGGCTTTACTTGTAAGAAAAACAAATGAATCCTTATATATGCATGGGCAAAAGAAATGTTGCACATTTTGAATTTCATAAAAAATTTATTAATGTCATATTAATAAGAAAGTTCGATCCCAAATCTCCATCACTATATCCAAATTCAGATGACGTTGACAATGACACAGAGTCGTCATATTACGCCCTCCATGCATGTCCAGCTCCAGCCAAATGTCCTTAAATAGCCCAACGATTTATTATGTGCAACTCTGGAAGTCTAGCACCATTTTTCTGTATAATTTTTTAAGTAACACTATTCAGTAAGTCTGTTTTGTCTTGGTTTTGGCTTTTGGCCTTCCAGACCTAGGGCAATCAGAACCAGTTCTTTGGAGTCGATCAGAACCAGTTCTTTGGAGTCTGTTCCACAGCCTGGAAATGGTTTTCCTGGCAACTTCAAACAGCCTGCTTGCGTTGCACCAAGTTGAGGTGTTCCGATGACCCTCTCTCTGCTAGCATTGTCTAAACGTGGCGTGAGAGTGTGAAGACAGAATGCACAATCAGAATGTTTTCCTTATTTTTAATATCAAGTCACGTCATGTATGAGACATGGACATCTGTTTAGAGACATGCTGAGAGTCAGTCATTTGTACCACAGACACGCTTTTATCACTTGTGACAATCTTTGTGCTACATTAATATTAAGCACAGAGTGTTGAACAGCTATTATGCTCTATCCCTGAAGTAAAGGGAGAAATACAGCAAGGATCCATTGTACTGCAGAAGGGTATTGTTTATGCTCTATGCTTCAGCTCCCATTACACTGGACACAAGCCAAAATACGTAGTTCTCCTAGTTTTAAGCACTTTTCTTTCTTCACGTTGCTCAGGTACTGAGATTCCACATCGGATTTGACCTCCTTTTTCTTTCACATTGGTTTTCCAAACATTCAGGCACAAAGATCTCGCAGAGACTCAGTACATTTACATGCACAGTTATGTCGAGCTCGCTACTAGGTTATTTAATGGGATTACTGTCCTTGTCCCATTATGTTTTACTTCACTATGATTGGTGGGCCCTTTCAGCGTGTTAGTATTGTGCTGACAAACGTGTTAGTTAGCGGCAAACTGGTAGCATGTCGAGTGGTGAAAACAAAGACAACTTTACAGCACTGTGCATTTTATACATGCTTTACGTTTTCTACAAAAAACGTAATGCACGCTATTCCCAATGGTTATTGAGTAATCCAGAGGCAGACGACAATGCTGTATTGTTAACGGCTTCTTCTGCTGTTGCACATTTTGTTCGAATAAGCCAGTTTCAGGAACTTTAAAGTGTCCAGCCGAGGTATACATTCAGGAGCAGCTTGACTCCGTGTATTATTTGGGTGTACGAGTCTGTTTTTGAGAAGTTCGATTTAGTATTCAGTAGATTTTAGTTGGACTAATGTGTTTTACAACGAGTCCAAGTTATAGGGGCTGTGATCGCTCAACAGGAGCAGTGGTTGCATAGTTGGTTAAGACTATGGGTTACTGATCGGATGGTTGGGGGTTCAAACCCCAGCACTGGCAAGTTGCCACTGTTGAGCCCTTGACCCTATCTGCACCAAGGGTGCTGTATCCTGGCTGAACCGCACTGTAAAGTACATGTGATAAATGATTAAATCTATCATGACATCATGAAAACGTACTGACTGAGAACCCCAGATTCACATTAATTCTGTCCTCATGACACGCAGCAGCTTTCAAACATACTGTGGTTCCCATATTGAAATATGTACCCAATAAATATTTGAAATTAAACCGTTCCCCATTTGCCAGACTGTGTCTGTTTTAAGTACCAGTATGTTTCTAAATGGGAGTACATTTATCTGGTTCAGTCTATTTTAGTTATAAAGGGGTTATTTAGTCTAAACACCATAACATTGTATCTTATAACAGATTAAAGTTGTTATTGTTTAGAAAATTAGTTTAAACCATAAATTTTTATATTCATTTATAGCACATTTATAGGCATGGTGCAAGGAAGTAAAAGAACCTTTTTTTTGACAGAGCACCATTGTGGCCTGATTCTGACTTTGCAATAATGAAGCTGCCTGCAATAAATACAAGCACAATGTTTTCAATTGAGTTTGGTTTCACCTGCGTTCTTAATCAATTCATTAAGGTATCATAAAATGTGATTAAAATATAATGTAATATCACTCTATTATGGTTAAGAAATATTAAAGGGTGCTACTACTACACCATTGTGAATAATAAACATTTTTACACTTTGAAGTTGAGCAACATCGCTTCCTATGTCACATATGATGTCTCGTTTTATTAGTTATGCTTTAGGTGAGAACTGAATTTTAGAAAATCTAGCAATCGATTGTGAACCGTCATTCTGTGCAACACTGTGAGACGATTTCTATATACTTTGCTCTAATGATACTGACTTCCATTCCTGGTACTATGTTGTGTTTTGTAACACAGCAGTAAACCACACCAATCCTAGTAAAAAGTCAATTGGGTATTGTGTTTCTGCTGGAAAGGGGGGTTATAGTGGACTCCCACTTGCTGCAGGGTGCTTGGCTGACAATGCAGATTTAGAGGGGATCAGTAGGGCACGAGATTAAATGTAGGGCACAATGAAACCCTTTGTATAAGTGCCGCACTAGATCAGATTCGTCATGTCCCAAATGTCCTGCCGCACCCTCGGCCTATTCACTGACCCCATGCAAAGAGCCAGGGACCGTGTGTATGAGAGAGAGAGAAACACACAGAGAGCTGGTGCTGCGGCTCTGGGGTTAGCTGGAGGTGGCTGTTGAAACTTTCATCATTGTAGGTTCAAGTGGTAGTGTCCTGAGTGTGTGTGTGTGTGTGTGTGTGTGTGCAATTGGGGTGCAATGATTAATTTATGTTATAGACTAAGATTGATCAAATAAGTAGGCAACAGATGTAATTCTCACTTCGTTCATGACGTCATCGTGTTGATTCTCATAAGGATGAAGTATTCATTCTTATTATTTTGATTGATAGTTGCCACATGCACAAAACAACCTCAAGCTAAATTTATAAGCTGGTGGCTAAATAAGAGCTATTGAGCACCTGTGCTATTTATAATCGATTGATTAATCGTTTCCGTAATCGGTAGATTAATTGACTATTAAATTAGTCATTACTCACTCACTCACTCATCGTCTGTACCACTTTATCCTGTATTCAGGGTCACGGGGGGCCTAGAGCCTATCCCAGGAGGCTTAGGGTACACCCTGGACAGGGTGCCAAAACATTGCAGGGCATACACAACGGGCAATTAACCTAATCTGGATGTCTTTGGACTGTGGGAGGAAACCAGAGTACCCAGAGGAAACCCACCAAGCACGGGGAGAACATGCAAACTCTATGCAGACGGGAATCGAGCCTGGCCGGGAATCGAGCCCGGACCCTGAAGGTGCAAGACGACAGTGCTAACCACTACACCACCTTAATGAGTCATTACTTGCAGCCATAATGTGGATGGATGTAAGTAGATATACTTGCTGCCAGTTTGCCTCAAACTGCATTTCTGACACGTGGTGTACTCCTGTGTGTAAATACTTTGACAGCCGTGTTAATTGCAAGAGGGGCTTTGGTGCTTTTCTCCTCCCTCAAGCGACAAACAGTTTTCCCATGACCTCACAAGGCCAAGTCCTACCTGCACATTCGTAGCTGAACATCAGGTGTCGGTCTAATACCCTACTCATCATAGCATCATCTAATATGACGTGATTCTCCATGACATAATCCTAGTGTACAGTGTACGTGCTCATGATCTACCTGATTTTCCAAAACAATGAACCTGAAAAAAAACATCTTATGGCATTTAAACAGTATCTCTAATAAAGAGTGAGAGAGTTAGGTTGGTTGACTTGAGCTCGCAGAGCAATATCTGTGTGCAGGTTATTAAAATGCAGTGTGTACAGGAGTCTGAATTGTGCGTACACAAAGATAGTCATGTTGCTGTGAAGTGTATGCGTCTCCGGCCCCACTTGGACCAAACCCAGCAAAGTCAGGAGCGGTGTCGTATTTTGCCGGGCAAATGTGGTCATATCTCTTCAAAAGAATTGCTGAAATTTGAAGCTCGTTTGTAGCAATACCAAGAATACCAATTACTTTGCTGTTATTGGTATTAAATTATTGTACAGTAGTTGTAAAAAACCCAAAACGATACCCAACCCCACATATCGGCAGCAGCCAGCATAACCAGAGCGAAATAGATTGTCCCATATCCCTGTTTGCGTAATTCAAAGTAGGATTCTCACCCAGGTTTTAGAATCAGGTTGGCATAGAGGCGTGCCGAATAACATACTCGTTTCCTCCCTTGTGTGTTAAAGCTCGAGCAGCTTGCAAAACAGACCCATTAACAAATCTCTGGTCTTCATTAGCGCGCCGCTTCAGGCCACATACACACTCCCAGGCCGCGTGGATCGATCTGACCATAAATGACATTCTGCATCCCACACACAATCACTTATTCCTCTTCTCTTTATCCGTCCAGCTCTCTTGCTCTCTCTCCGTCTATATTTTCATGGGCACTTTTCACTGTTTGAATCAGTAGACAACTTCTGACTTGTCTGAATCTCTAACGCATCTACGGAGTGGGTGCGCAAAGGAAGTGAATAGGAAGCCATTTGGGATGAGGCTTAAAAAACATTGGTAGGCAAAAACATTACTAAATTTTTAACTTGTTCTTACTTTCTAAACAAAATGAAGCCATTTGTTTCACCAACTGTGATTCATGCAAAGTGGTTTATTGCATACAGCTATCGCTCTTACAGACTGCATGCGGTCAAATGCTAAATTGTGCCTTCTCAAGAAATCCAAAATCCCTAGTGTACACTATCATAATAGCTTCAGATATAATAATAAATCGATAACGGTGGCCTGATGCGATACAACAGTCAGTACACTTTGACTCTGAGTGAAAGTCATATGGTCGTTTCAGGGGAAAAAACGAAATGTTTAAACAGCCGATTCCCGCATAATCCGATCACACAGACGATTGAGCTCCATTAACAAATCCATTACATAATAAATATTTAATAGAGACAGATCAGCACTTATAGCCCAGAAACATAGCTCCATCCAGCATCTCTCCCCTGCTGAGGTGTGTGAGAGCAACAACTGTTCGGGTGCTGTAAACTGATCCATTGAGCTTCACTGACTCCTGTTCCACTTCCCTGTCTCTCTCTCTCTCTCTCTCTCTCTCTCTCTCTCTCTCTCTCTTTGTGCTCAGCGGTGTCACCACCTGCTCAGCCTCTCCCATGGGAGCCCCTTCTTTCCCTGTAAAATTCCCCTAACTCTCCCTGGCTTTCCCTTCCTCGTCATACACACACACACACACACACACACACACATCAGTCCCTGGGCTGTAAGTTTTCCATGCTCAGTTTAGGATTGAGGCCTTTCTCTCTATAGACTCTCACTGTTCATGATGGGAAAAGGTTAATGTGAAAGGACAGCCAAAAGTGAAATCTCGACCAATCAGAACTCTGCATTCTTTTCTAGCGCGTCAGTTAACGCTGAGTGACTGATCCCATCACTACTTACAGATGCTATCTCTACAGTAAATATTTACCATAAGCATTCCCCAAAACTTTTCAGGAATTCACACAAATTATTCGTTCGTTTTTAAGATATGGGGAAGGAAACCAATATGGGTTGCAAAATAATTGACATCCTAGATATTACAATATCCTTTTTAAAATACAAATTTGCATTTTTTTTTTTTTAAGAAAAAACAACCCAAAGAAGGCCCCATGAAGTCCAAAATGCTATCAGTACCAAACTCTGGAAAAGTATCCATTAGGCCTTGTTTTTTTAATGGAAATTAATGATGTTGTCTATTAGTTTGTTTAATTGCACACAGATCGATTCCATTAGTCTAATCACGTGACTTCTGATGGAAACCGACTTCACCAGAACAAATATATATGTAATGATGATGGGAATCACAAGGGTCCATCTGACCTCACCAACCTCACACACTACAGTCAATTTGGGAACACCAGGTAGTTTAACTGTCTTACAGTCTTTGGACTGCGGGAGAAAACTGGAGTACCCGGGGGAAACCCACCAAGCACGGGGGAACATGCAAACAGACCCAAGGTGGGAACCGGACCCAGACCCTTGAGATGCAAGATGACAATGCTAACCATGATGCCACCATGCCGTCTCAGTGGAGGCTAATGATATTTTATTCCAGTTAATTTCATTTCAGTTCCAGGGTTGCATTTTGGTCAGAGTTTCATCACTTTAGCAGAAGCACCAGTCTTTCCTCAAGCATGACAAACTCAGTGGCTTTAACCCAATGACTTGGCCTTCCTACTACACAGCACCAGTAACCAATCATTGGCCATAATATATTTTCTTTTATGAAAGTTACATAAACGTTACAAACGGTAACTTTGTTTGGAGGCGAACATGATCTACTCAGGCCTTCTGGGTGAAATTGTAAGGAAGGTCACTGCAAAACGATGCAGCATTCTTTTTACTCATCAACTTTTTTCTGTGAAGGAACATTACCACCTCCCACCTTCCACCTTCCCCCATGATAACTCCACAGAGCAAAAGAGCTTAAGGATGTAAATGATGTCGATCATATGCTACTGTATGGTCCTCAGACTCAGCAGTTCGCCAGATCTCAACCTTAAGTGAACAGCTTTTGAAGATTTCGAAGTAGCGTCTTAGATAGCTATCTATTCGAAACATAAACTGTAGGAATCATTTTTGGAAAAATGGTGTCCAGGACATTTCCAGAGCAGTGTAGAATCAATGCCAAAGCACATTTAGTGTTAGCCTTCTGAATGTTAAACATGTGACCCCCTGCCATAAACAGTGCTCACGGGTGGTGTACTGTTTAAATGAAACGAAGCGTGTAGAGGATTAAGCAAATGTAGCCATTGTTCATCGCAGTTAGAGAAGAAAATCTAGGGGGGTTGGTGTGTGTTAGAGAGAGGGAGAGATGAGCAGGAGGAGGAAATTTGGTTTGTGTGTTCTTTGTTGGTGTGTGAGAGGAAGGGCAGTGCTGTGTGTGTGAGAAAGAACGAGAAAAAAGTGGGTTAATAGCATAATAGTGCACATTTTTTACAGCATGTTTGCCTATGGGAATAAGTGTGTATCTGTGTATCTGTGTTTGCGAGTGCCCTAGTCTCAGTCTAGTCCCCAGGCTCTGTAAGGGTGTGGTGTGTTTTGGGTGGTAGAGTGTATGAATGACTGTAAATACTCTCACACAGCTGTTGATGGATCGGCAATAACACAGTAAAATAAGTTCATGTGTAAATGAGCCGCTGCAGGAAGAACCGAGTTTCCTCTTCATCTCATTTAGCGATCGGAGAGATAGCGCAGCTCATAAACAGACGAGTTAGATGATGAAATGGTACGATTATTCACTCTCTCTTCCTCTCTCCATCTAATCCTTTGAGCCGGATAAAATCAGCACTTCACTTTATTCAAACGTAATCACTTCAGGTACCACAATTAACACATTGTTGGTGTTGTTATGATTACGTATATAGTCTTGCTGATTATTAATTGCATTTATAGGACAGCGTATGTATATGATCAATCAAATTTGACAATTTTTGGAGTCTCCAGTAGTGAAGGGAGTCGGTAACCCTTCCATAATCGATCATCAGTTTGATCAATACAGTACAATGCTTCATGCACTGTTCCTGTTTTGTCCCCTGCAAGTCAATCCCACCTCCATTCACTATTACTACACCCAGAGTACATTACACATAGCTACATCAACTAGGATTACCCACGTAACCCATCTATTACCCAATATATTAACATTACAAACATGACACAGCTGTCAAAGCAGAAGTAAACTGTCATTGTACACATCCTCCCTCTGACCGATTTCGCATATCGGCTTTATTGGCTTTATTGTTGTTTTTTTAAGAACAGGTCACCTTGAGATACATCCTCTACTCAACTGTGCTGTGAGCATGCGCGATTATTGGCATTGTACACATGAGCAACTGTTAAACATAACCAATAATGTAAAATACAGTTTGTCATTATTCAATAAATGAAAAATTATAAAACAAATGAATATTTTTATTTAAATACATTGTTGTAATCGTAATCTTACTCTAATAATCTAACTCAAATCCTAATCACCACTCACGTCTAATACCCCTATCTCACCTATGCGGTTTGACTCACGGTGAGATGCGGTGTTAGGCACCGTGAGCTGCCGCGATTGCCCGCCGACGTTCCGTGAAGTTCTGCAAGGTCCGCGTGGGCCGGCAAAAAAAATTAAACATGTTTAATTTTTCGCGCGGAAAGATGAAAACGCACTCACAGCGCCAAAACCTTATGGCCACCGCGCGGAACCGCGTAGGTGAGATAGGGGTATAACCCGCTTTATCCTGTGTACAGTGTCGCAGGGGGCCTAGAGCCTATCCTTGGAGACATGATGGTATGAGGCGGCGTACACTCTAGCCCAGGTGCTAATCCATCATTGACACACATCATAAACACATACATACATTCGCACGCTCATTTACACACTACAGGTGATTTGTGCATGGCTAGTAGCCTATTCTGCATGTCTTTGGAGTGTGGGAGGAAACCGGAGTACTTGCAGCTGCAAAGCGACAGTCCTAACTGTGCATGGTTGGCAGTGCATGGTGGCTGCCCAAATCCTAATCATCTTAAGAAAATATATACGCCATCGTAGATACTTTATTTTATATATATATATTTTAGTCGTGTCCAATTCCTCCCCGTCACTAGGGGGCTCCCA
>JAOVVB010000028.1:9039023-9050584 GCA_028570985.1 Heterobranchus longifilis | reverse complement strand
ACTAGTAGTGTTCACTGTTTGAGAGGTTACAGCATCACCCGGGGATCGAACCAGCGATCTCCGGATGATAAGGCGAGTACTTTACCACTGCACCACTCGGACGCCGTAGATACTTTTTTTAAGAATTCATTTCCTGAACGCAACCCCTGCTGAACCCAGTGTGTTAAAAGATTTGAAGAATTAAATATTATACACAGTTATCCTAGTTGTACTGAAATGATTAGGAAATTGACCTGAGACATATTTGTTTCAATGACGTCATTAAACCCTATTCAAATCAAGTGACCAGAGGATTGTATTAGACTCAATTAGAAAGCTATAATAACTATAATATTACTGTATAACAATCACAAATATATATCAAAAGTAGTTACAGTTACAGTTTTGCAAATAACACTCTTCTCTTTCTGTACACACTCAAAATTGTTATATACGGTATAAGCCATCATTCATATCTGAGTGGTCACCTGTGATGGGAAGAGCCAGATGTGTAGGATCTGTGTCCTTGACAACAGCTGCCATGACATAGTTGCTTGATTGATGATGTCAGACGTGGTTTTCCTGAAGAGAGAGCCAATCCGTCCCCTCTTTAATTAGCAGTTCAAACAGTGTCTGGTTTAAATAGTTTATCTCTGCTGCTCTGATAAGTTAGGTTAGGAAGAACTGTCCCTCGGGTGGCTGGTCCTAACCTAATCTCTTTTTTTCCTCCTCTCTCTGTTCAGTGCTAAATTGAGTGTTTCCCGGCTTGGAATGAGGGTGCAGACTGGTTATGGTTTTCCTCACAAGGACCAGGTGTACTATTTTCAGTAATTTGAACCAAGTGTAATGCTAAACGAATTAACCCCCAATAGAGCATGGGACTGTCGCTCATCTGTCCTCAGTGCATGCTCGGTTACCGCATGAATAGCTCCAAATTGAATATAGAAATTGAATTATAAGTATTAAAAAAAGATTCAAATGTTTTTTCCCCCAACATGTGGTCAGCACGTGCTTTCTCTGAGACGTGAGTAAAACCAGCAACATCTTTTAAAATGCTGCTCATGTTGCTTCATACACGCTCTCTTTTTTTCCTCTGCATTTTTTTCTCATACAAGCTCACAAATGCCCACGATTGGTTAGAGTCAGTCAGTACATTAATATGACTGAATAATTGCGTTAGTTTTGACTATAGATATACAACGTAAATCATTCTCCTTCCCTCATTCACAGCCTGTGTTTAAACACGCCCTAAGTCAGTTTGTCTGTTATTTCTGTTACACAACTCTAATTATGGGATTGTGTCGAACACAACAGCAGCGTTTGCTTTACGTTATGACTGGAGGCAAAGCCCTAGGCATAACTGCATTATTATTATTATTTTTTTATTTATTATTTTTTTTTTTTACAAAGGCACTTCCTGAAGATTTGCAAGAGTAAATGACTATATTGTCTTGTCATACCTTTCCTTTCTGTATGAATCTGTGCAGACCTGCTCTGGTTCCATAAATCAAGATCTACAAATACAGCAAAACTAACAAACTGGGTAGATTATCAGGCTTATATCATTTTGTTCTTTCCACTGTAGTTTGCCTTATCTCAAAATACACATACACACACAATATCAATATTGACTCAATCTAATGATTATGAAGACAGAACACTGAACGATTACAATTACTGGCCAGAAGTGCCTCGTTAAATTCGGGGCAGCTTGAATGATTCGAAGTCTGCCAGCTCGAGGTAGAACCATCGCACAAAAACAACTATTTCGGAGAGACCTATGTGTGGGAAAATGATTCATCCTGACATTCCAGCCCAGTTTCCAGCGTAATTGTTTTGTAACCATGACGAGTAATACGTTATATACGGATAGCGACAGTGGTTCGGGATAATTTCGAGACATCGTTGACAATAGTGTCGAAGTTTATTCAGTAACGTCTGGAATTTGGAGATAAAGCACAATTAGTCCAATTTGTGTCAGTCACGTTTGATAGTATCGCCTTTTCATACCAGACCCTATAATCAGCAAGATGGCACGAATTAAGAGGAATCGTTGTGACTCCATGTGGACCTGGAGTTTCCAGATAAACAGGAAACAGAATGTAGGGCAGTGTTAGAACAGGTACAGGATATCAGAGAAACACCGTGATTCAGTACTTCCACCTACACACAATAGTTCTGGTTTGGCATAAGTAATAAATGATAAAGCTTGGATATATTAAATTTGTTTTATTCCCAGACGGACATTACTCATTGTTTTTTCTTTTTTCCTGGAAGCTTTACTGTAATTGTAGAATGATATAATCAATTTAAAAGATGAGTTAATGAATTATAACTAGATATGAAGCAATTAATGTCCAAGTGCATGAACAAAAACTGCATCTAAAATATCATGTCAAGATAATTCCCCCGCGATCTTCAAAATCGCAATATCTGGATGATAGGGCGAGCACTTTACCACTGCGCCACGTCACGATAATTTGACTTGAAGCTTAAAGTGCTGAAGTGGGGGTAGACTTTCCACATTGTGCATTACAAAAAAAAGTTAATGCAACACAGGTTATTTCATATGCATCAAAACATGAAAATTGCAAGGAAATTGCATCCTGCAACTGCACATTAGTAGGGGCAGAAAGTTCTTCTAGTATTATTTTTCTTAATATTATTGGAATTTTTAGGCTAAAAACATTGATATTTAATGGGGGGTGTACAGGCGAAGTGGCCCAATCCCTCGTCTCTCCTATGAATGGCTCATTATTACATTTCTAATGAATCTGACTTACAATTTTGCCAATTTAGACTAGATGGCCGTATCTCCCCAAATTCTTCCACGCACCCCCATAAAACTTATATAAACATGTTCAGTTTGGTCTTTAAACATGTTCAGAGTGGTTTTTAAGCTATGAGGATTTGTTTGGGACCTACGCTAAACCCCTTAGCCTTAACTCGCTCATCTTTAGTCTGAGACTTATAGTAATGTGCCAAACTCTTGAGCCACCCCTCATTTTTTTAATATTAAATGTAATTCAATTATGTAGATTAAATAACAGAAATTTGAACAAAAGTTTTACTGTGACAGGCTGCAAAATCACCAAAAATACTATTTAAGAATAGTTTTTTAAACCTCAACAGCAACCTCATTCCCATTCTCGTCTGTTCCAACCACTCAGCATTCAGCACCACCAGCCTGACCATCTGTCATCATCTGTACCTGGTTCTAACTGACTCATGTATGAAGTTTGATGTTTTTATGCTTGAATAATTCATGGGTCACTGTGTGGCTTAACCACCACAAATCATTCTTCTGAAACTGGTCGGGTACAGGAACTGGACTGAAAATGAGAGACAAAAAAGTCCTGGAGAACTAGAGTCATGTTCGAAAGTTAGTACCCCATCTTTTACTTCTATGTGACATACACAATAGTTTTGCAGTCAATAAGCCAACCATGAACTCTTCTGTAAGAGCTTGGTTTTGGCTGCTCCCATCAAGCACAACTTGCTACAGTTTTTAAACAGGATGCCCTTACTGATACTACCCTCCCATTTTTTTAAACTGGGCTTGTGACCAGCACTGCATGCAGGGGCTGGGTGGTATGGAGTGTGGCAACCCCCCGACAGTGGGGCTCAAACTTGGATCCTCTAACCTTCAAATCAACAACCTAGAGCCTCAGCCACCTGAGCCACCACTACCCCCTACCATGCACTCGTATACCAGATATATCTTGTATACCAGATTATTCCAAATTCCAGAGGCCAAATGTGAGGCCGTCTGTCTGACAGATAAAGCTTGGCAGAAATTAGGTCATGCAACAGGACAATGATCGTGGCACACAAGTCAATCTGCATCAGAATGGCTGGAAAATAAAAGAATCAAGGTTTTGGAATGACTTAGTCATAGTCCTGACCTCAACTCAATTGAAATGGGCGGGGCCTTAATAGAGTTTGCGTATATAAATTCCCAAAACACTCAATGAACTAAAGAACAATGTTGTAAAGAATGATGGGACAAAATTCCTCTGCCATGAGGTGAGAGAATGATAAAGTCATGAAGGAAACGACTACTTCAAGGTAATGCTACTAAAGGTAGATCTATAAGTAATTAAACCATGGGGGTACTTAGTATTGGCGTTTTTTTTTTTGTTTGTTTGTTTTTTCTTTATTTTTGTAAAATAGATAATGGCATGATGAAAAAAAATACATTGTGTTATTCGTCTGAGGTTGTATCACTAAGATGTGTTACGATCAGATGATATTTATTATGTTTTTACACAAAACACAGGATTAATAGAAGGAGTACTAACTTTTAAACATGACTGGATTCCGCAAGAATACGAGATAAATACAACGAAATACAAGAAAGTCTTAATCTTTGTAAGCACAATATAAAGAAATGATGGGTGATTTAAGACTTTTGCCTAGTACTGTATCAAAGTGCTTCAAAGTCATGTGCGTAATTTCCAAAAACTTGTCACAATAGAGTCAGCAAACAGAAAAAAATCTCTATTCAAAACTGCTGATATGTGGTCGATTTTACACAAACTCCACAAAAGTTGTATCACAACATGTAACCATATCTTCTCTAAAACACAATGCTCTAGCCCCAACAGTTGCAGAGATATCCGGCTCAGGAGCGGCGGACTGACTTCCCTATTCAAGTCAATGCAAAGGATCATGTTACATTGTCTGTGAGAGAGACTGCAGAGAGACTTGCAGGATAACCCATGTCCGTCTCTCCACTCACACATACTCACTCACTCAGCGGACTCACAGCCAGAGCTTATAAATACTTATCTCTTGTGAACCGTGTGGGGTACATAAGGAGCTCTTTATAAATCTTGGGAAATGTATTAATGCAATTGTGGGTGTGGTCTCGCGTCTGAAAAAGGACATATACAGAACAGAACGGCTAGTCGATGTTATCCTTAGTAAGCCATTTCACACCAGGGTTGACCATGAAGTGAAAGCTTTAAGTAATTTTTTGTTTGGTGTTCATTCATGTATATGTGTGTGTGTGTGTGTGTGTGTGTGTGTGTGTGTCTCTTTCTGTGTGTGTGTGTGTGTGTGTGTCTCTTTCTCTCTTTCTGTGTGTGTGTGTGTGTGTGTGTGCATTTGCATGTGAACAATGGAGGCTAGTGAAGTCCTAGTCTTTTCCGCCTCTCTCTATCTTTGCCCATGCTACAATGACACTATTCATTTTTGACTCATAAGGGTTACACACAAACACACAGAGACACACATCTTCCCGAGCCTCTGGGGACAAGTGGCAGAATTGGCTCTTTGCATGCTGAACTCTCTGATGAACTCTTTCCGTAGTCTGTCTTTCACACACACACACACACACACACAGAGATCCTTTCGCCAGCATATTTAAGTCTCACGCTGTGTGTGTTTTCGCTCGGGATCAAAGCACGCGCTTGTTTGCTGTCCAGTATTCTTGGCCAGTGCACTTTCTTTATGTCTGCTTGTGCATCCATACGTCTGCGGTTATATGAAAATTCTGACCAGTGAGCTTTCATTTGCAGGTATGAAAATCATGTCTTTTTTTTTTTTTTTTTTCCCAGGGTTGTCGTGTGCCTCTAGGCATTCCTTAACATGTAACATATTTCTCAGTCTTCTCTTTTCCTGTTTGAGGTGTGTCCACCTACTGTACAGCATCTGCTGTCATCACACAAATATGTAAAGAATTTTCCAGATGTTTCTCTCTCTCTCTCTCTCTCTCTCTCTCTCTCGCTCTGTGTGTTGGGGGAGAAGAAGGATATGGTCAGAAAAGGACATGAGGCTAGCAGCAGTTGGCAGTGGGAGTTCCCTTTCCTAGAAGCTTTTCCCTTTTCTTTCTTTTCCTCCCTCTTATCTAAAGGAATCATTCGTTTTCATAGTCCCATTATTCTCTTTCGGAGTTCGGACGTCAATTTCAGTGACGATGTTTTCTTGTCACCCAGCCCGTTTGAAGTTAAATGATTAGGGTTTTTTTTCCGGATGTTTGCGAATATTAATGGACCTGTAGTATTATTCTTTAGTTGTACTACATAATATGTTCGAATTACAAAAATGTCCAAAAAAGTTGTGACAATGTGGAATCAGTGGAAAGCACCATTCAGTTCCATACAGGTTAATGTCACAGTTTTATCAGAAGTTGAAACTTATCATTGTCACTGAAATTCGATTTGATTTACATTTTAGCTCATCGTATATTTTCATTATCCACCGATCAGCCATGACAAGCCATTAACATTAAAACCATCTAGGACTTAAGTTCCTTTGTTGCCGCCAAAACAGCTGTGTTGCCCCTCGGGGCATCGCTCCAAAACACTTTCGTAGGCGTGCTTGGTTAACTGGCACCAGTTAGTGCCAGATCCTTTGGGTGCTGTGGGTTGTGCAGTTGGTTCTCCATGGATCAGACTTGTTTGTCCAACATATCCCATTGGGATCTGGGGAATTTAGAGGCCGGACCAATAACCTTGAACTTTTTGCTTAATAAGCCACATTCGTGACAAAATCTGATGCTCTGTGTGTTCGGATACCTTTTTATTGTGGCAAGTATTAACTTCTTCCTGCAATTTGGGCTACATAGACTTTTCCTTGCGATCAAACCAGACAGGCTGGCCTTTGGTCCCCAGAGTCATAAGTGACCCTTGGATGCCCATGATCCTGTCACTAGTTTACTGGTATATTGACCAATGTTATTCAACTCACCTAGTGGTGGTGTTAATGTTATGATTGATCAGTGTGCATGCTCACTACATAAAACATAATAATGCATCAACACAATCATTGCAGAAGTGGGGGCAGTCAACCAAGAACACGGCACATTAGTGTTTGAATGTTTGTAGGATTTATATCGAGTCATTTAGAGCTCTGTGATTAAATCCATTATGCAATTTAATCAATTATTTATCTGTCCATTTGTTTCACTGTCATTTACACTTTAAGTTATTTGGGTAAGCTTACATTAGGTTCCTAAATGGTCTAAAATCAATGAATTCCTTGAAAATATCCCACAGCTTTTGCAGAAAATCCAAACCAATTGCACCTTCCGTATAGTATAGTATACTTGCAAAATACTCTTGTTTTGTGAGATTATCACATCTTTCTCTTGGGTCAGATAGATGCGTAGATCTTTGGAATTGATCCAAACGGAATCAAGGTTACAGCAAGGTCAATAGTTTCCTTCATGTCTGGTGTAGATTTAAAGGGTAGTTTGGCATGCAAATTAGTAACAAGTGGTGGAGCAATCCCTGTTGACGCTGTCAGTCTAGAGCACGACTTGTTTTAAATATTCAATAGGCAGCTTCGATCAGTGGCTCATTTTCGCAAAAAAATCTAAAATTAAAAGTTTTATTCAGTTCTGTTTTATTTGTATAGAGGTTTTAACAGTGGTCGTTGTCGCAAAGCAGCTTTACAGAATCAGAGTATGAAATGTGTGAGAAAATATGTAGGAACCAAAATGATCAGATTGTACGACTTTTAAATCAATAAATTCCATAGAAATGTGAGCCAGTTTAAAACAAAAAGGATGGGCTCTGGTCTCACCTGTGTGTCATAGAAGCTTATATACAAGTTTAGTTTTTTTACTCACTATATATCATGTCTAAACAGTTCATTTCTTTGCCTGTCCACCTTCCTCATGTCTTATCTCATCTCTCTGAGGACACGAGGAGTTAACGACAGATCCATACGTTACGTCAGATGCCCCTGTTTGTCGTAGCATGATTTTTAGAGAGCCCGCTGCACAGCAGTGTTACATATCAAGAGGCATAACTTCTGTGTAGGAAGCATCTGGGCGTCCTTGATCTGGAAGCCTCGCCGCTTCCTTCTTCCTCAATTTAAAAATGTGCTTTTAAAGAAGTGATCTCAAAGATGGCAGACGAATCAGGATTGACGTGTTAGGAAGTGCGCTGTACGTCAGGTTTAATGTTTGAGATTTAGCCACAAAAAAGGACTCAATTCGAAGTTTATATGATCACTTTTAGGACACATTGTTTTTTTACTTGCGTTCAATTTTGAAAATTCAAAAAGAATGATATTGCCTGATTCAAAGCTCAAAGCATGTCAATCAGCATTCAGCCAAAAAAAAACAAAAAAGAATTCACGAGACCGTTAAAAACAACTTTTGTTAGGAGAGTTAGAGAGAACGTCTTTGTTAGACATTTGGATGTTTTTAAATATGGAAATTTGAAGATGGAAATTTGTCTGTTACAGCGCTACCACACGGGAAATTTTCCATTCCTCCGAAAATCCTATCATTTTTCTTTTTCATGTATGTGTCCTTTCTTTTTCGCTCTCCCGCCGCTCTTTCCTCCTTCTTCCGTTTGTCCCCTAGGGGTCTAAACGAACTCCAGGATCGCTGGCATTCTCACGAGTCACGGTAACTGAATAGAGCTCCATCTGTGAGAAAGAGACCGAGTTAAAAGAAAGACTGAATTGAATACAGAGCAGTCGACTGCGTAACACAGGGCTGGGAATGAGCATCCACTAAGCCCACGTGAAGTCTGAATACTAAATACGAAATATTTGCCTCGGCATCTCTCACTCTATTATACGCCACGTTTAGTACTATTATACTATTAGCATGACTTAAGTCTTGGCTTCTCATGAAAAAACATTCTATGAGTGATTCACTTTCCTGAAAGACATTCTGTATGGGTTTGTTTGAGTGTGAACGTGTCTGCATCTGGTTACACACACACACACATCAATAGTGTTCCAGGATATTTATAGACAGCCACGTCACTGTACTTCATTAAAGCCAGGCATTTCGAGGTGTTTTCTGCAGTCTGGTTTAATGTGACTGGTTTGTGTTTGTGTGTGTGTGTGTGTGTGTGTGTGTGTGTACATGCGGAAATGCTTGTACAGGTCAATTTAGGAGAGTTTGGGGACGAAGAAGGTGCATGAACGTTGAAACACCCATAGACTCCCACCCAAAAAGCCCAGCTGCAACACACACCGAGCCAAGTCAAAGAGCAGCAACTGACAGTTTGTTCTTGTTTTGTCGTTGTCCATGTGAACGTTTTATTCTGTGTATGGATCTCCCATGTTCTACTTTCCTGCTAGCCTAATTCTGTTTGCCTTGAGTTCTCGCTCGCCTGGTTATAAGTGACAAAAATGTTGTGATAAATGTTGTGCTGATACTCCAACCAGGCCAAGAGAACATCCTCAATGAATACGTCCCCTTGTGTATTATGAGGGAATTGTCGGCCATTGGTTCCCTTTTCTCACCATCTAGAGTCTTCTTAATCAGTAAATTTATTTCACAGAACCACTTATCTCATAACATATCTCATCTATAACTAAACTGTATTAGCGTCAGTATTTCAATTTCTAGAATAATATTTCAGCAATCTTTTTTTAACAACCTTTTTATAGCACTTTCAATTCCTCAGACAGAACATATTCACTATACGTTGACATTATTTATAATCCAACGTTTGATTCAAGTGACTAATCACATAGGCTACTCTTTACTAAAAATTCAGTGATGAACGTAAAGCTTTGACGATTATGGGTTACGATTTTCTCGATTGAAATTAAAGAGAAAAAGAAAATCTGTGACTCCGGACCATATTTCGGCAAGCCCTGCATGAGGCCTCAGTTTTATCTCCCAGTTACGTATTAAACAATCCAGTTGCCCATTAGTAGTTAAATCAATTAGATTCTATGGATGATATACAAATTTATTTTAATAATCAGAACTGAGCTGTGGCATAGTGGTTAACACTTTGGTCTCGCACCTTTAGGTTAAAGGGTTTGAGTTCCGTCTTCAGGTCTGTGCGTGGAGTTTGCATGTTCTCCCTGTGCTTGGTGTGATTCCCTTATGTACTTCTCTTTCTTCCCACAGTTCAAAAACATACAGATTAGGCTAATTGGCATTTCCATTTTGCCCGTAGTGTATCAGTGTGTGCATGCTTGTGCGCTGTAATGGACTGGGTGTGTCCCGCCTTGTCCCACGAGTCCCCTGGGATAGGCTCCAGGCCCCCCGCGACACTCTACAGGATAAGCGGTATAGAAGTGAGTTAGTGAGTGAGTAATGAGAAATGTGGAAGGCATGTGATCAATTTGAACAAAATACTAAACAGTTCACCTTAAAATAAATAATAATAATACAAATGCAGGCAGATATAAATGAAGGTACAAAGTGTGATGCAAGAAGAGAAATCTTTAGCTTTATAACCAAAAGACTTGCTGTTGTTTTGAACTCATATGTACTTTGAAAGTGATAAGTAATCGGTGGGCATTTTACTGTGTATTAATGCACATACTAGCTCATTACAGGTTTTTATTGAACAAAACCATGTATGGGCATTGGTGCCTCAGCGTACAGGTCGGACAAAGACAGTGGAATGCCCGGGTTTAGTTCCCAACCAATGCTGGAACCCCAGCCACTAGATGCAGTGCCAGTGGGAAGCCAGCAAGATGGCTCAGTCGGGACTAATACAGTATTTAGCCAGACCAATACCTAAGAACAAGAAAAAGTCCAAATGCAAATTCAGAAACAAGTCATCATCATACAGAAAACATCTTGAGACCAGTCCAAGTGTCTGAGACCAGATTCATGTCCTATAGCTTTAACTCATCATATTTTGGGGTTGAATATGTTAACTACCAGTTTAACTACCAGGTTTTTTTGCGGGAGGCAAACAAAGCACTGAACTTGACAAGTACACTAGCGTATTTACATGCCTCACTAACCAGCTAATAAACTGAAGTTCTACTCCCACTGTCTTAAATCTTATTGCTGCTTAAGTGCAACACCCTGATTCCTCAGACATTTTACAACACTCCTGGTGATAACCTTCTGGTGGATTTATTGCCATTTATGAGGCAAAGATGCACTCTCTGACTCTGTCCCAGATGTTGTTTCCCTAGATAGTAACTTCTCAACTGATCATCAGATCATCCCACACGAGCACATTGCTTCGTTCTGGACAGTTTACTACATTTGGTACTAACTGGATCCAGCACCAGAGTCGGTCAGACAGTTAATGACTACATGAGTGAGATGGAATCGATCCAGTTGCAGTTCAATTGAGTCCACCTTGCTAATGTTTTGTTTCCTGGAATCAGTTAAAATACAGATCATTTCCTTAAGAATTTAGTTCTAATGGTCCTTATCAAAAATTTGTTTATGAGGATCTAAAGTATGTAATGTGGTCTAAGACCTAGGATACAGTATATTCCGTGCTGAATTCTGTTGGTTTGCTGTCAATTCTGATTCATCAGAGGCAAAATAATACTAACTACTAAAATGTGTAATTTAACAAAGAAAAAACAAACTGTAGTTATAATGGTAACCAGCGTTGGGTGTAACATGTTACAAAGTAACGTGTTAGAGCACTTGGATTACTTTTTTGATGTAACGAGTAATTTAACGTGTTAGGTCCGCCATTTAAGTACAGTTATTTAGTTATATTTTCAAAAATGTAATCGGTTATTCAGCCAGTTTATGTAATCCGTGAGCCAGACAGTAGTGATTCCGTTAGTGTGTTTGTGTGTGCTTGTGTTTGTAAAAGTCGTCCTACAAGCCCCGTCCCTGCCCCCGATAACTCGCCCCCCTCTGTTATTCTTGCTGTTAGTAGTTAACAGAT
>JAOVVB010000028.1:8996641-9019795 GCA_028570985.1 Heterobranchus longifilis | reverse complement strand
TACGTAATCATTTTTTTTATTTTATGGAGTAGTTTGTATGATAGTGGACTTATATGGAGTGGTGATGGTGGAATGTTTATAAAGATCATGTATTTCCAGAAAAGGTCCTCAAGCACGTCTTAGCCGATCGACAGCATTTGGACTTCGGGTGTTTGATTGTTATTTTTTTTTTTTTACCGAACCGTTTTACTTGAGTTTGACGTATTTGAAGTGAATGGAAAAGATTTCACTGATATCTCCTTTGTGCCTGTGTGTGTGTGTGTACAGCGGAGGTGAGTGCAGTGCTGAAGCTGGATAACAGTGTGGTGGGTCAGACAGCGTGGAAGACCGTCGGAGAACAGACCTGGGACCAGACGTTCACCATAGAGCTGGAAAGGGTGAGTATTAAAAGAAATAATAATAAAATTCCTTATTAAGACATCACTGCTTCTTGCAATAGAGATGAAATAAAGCAGGATTATGGACGATTATCGTAACATATAGGGACAAAAATAAGCAACTTTCTACTGTATGGTGCAAACTCCAATGATGATGTCATATTAAAGTAGCTTTAAGTTTTCCACTGCAAGATGTAAATGTGTTCAGGATGACTTTGCGATTTCTCAGTAACATGACTAGCGTTGTTTTTCGCCTGAACAGAGAAAAAAGTGCGAAAGGCTGACGAGTGTTTGTAGCCGTCATACTAAAAAATGATAACAGGAAGTCGTTTTATGGATGTTTTCAAGTATTACATGCATGACACTCTTTTAAGAGTCATGCAGCAGCACACAGTCTGGAGAATGTTAACATGTTTTCTTTGTGCTCTGTTTGTGTGTTTGTGTGTGTGTGTGTGTGTGTAGTCTAGGGAAATGGAGATAGCGGTGTATTGGAGGGACTTTCGCTCTCTATGTGCACTGAAATTCCTGAAGCTTGAGGATTTCCTGGATAACCAGAAACACACAGTGAAGCTGGAGCTCGAACCACAAGGCTTGCTGCTGGCTGAGGTTCACACACACACACACACACACACACACACACACACATGCTTACAAGCACACATAGCTTTACTTAGACATTCCTCTGAAAAACTTCCAACCCTCAAATTGTGTGTGTGTGTGTGTTTGTCTTCCAGGTGACGTTCTTTAATCCAGTTATCGAAAGGGTTCCACGCCTTAAGAGACAGAAGAAAGTGTTCTCTAAGCAACAGGGTAAATCCACAACCACCCATCATCCCACAGAAAAACATCTTTCCTTTAACCCCCGAACGCAATGCAGTGTCTCTCAATCAAGACATGCCTTTAGCTGCGATTCGTTCTTCAGTAACGCACGTCACACAGACGTGCTGATATGAAAGACACAGTGTGACTATAAACATGTAGCTGCATATTTTCCACATCTGCACCTCATCTGCTTTGAGCTTTCAGACCGACTGCTAATGGCTGATCAAACACCCCCGCCGGCTCACACTCCGTTAGGGTCATTTATGGATGTAGACTTTATATAACCATGTATAAAAATACCCAGACTTTAAAAAAAAAAAAAAGAGCATCAGGCAGTGAAAGGGGGGATTAAATGAGATTGGACGAATAAATAGAAGGAAATGAATGGATGAGCTCTCAGAAACATCTGCCGCTCCGTGGTGTGTTAAGTGTCTGCTATTTCCTTTGTGTTTGTCGACAGGTAAAGCTTTCCTGCGCGCGCGCCAGATGAACGTTGACATCGGCACGTGGGTGCGGCTCTTAAGAAATGCCATTCCGACCGTTAACAACACAGGAACCTACAGTCCCCATGCAGCTCACACAATACAGTCAGGGTAATGCAGGCACTAAGGATACGTTCATGCAACATAAAGCGCATATGCATAATGTATTGAAACTGTACAGCATATTTTACACACTGTGGATGATTATATTGTATATAACCTGAAAAAGGTTTTCATGCAAAAGGTTTCCATACAGAAATAAAGGAAGTGTTTTGTGTGTTGCATCACTGCACAGTTTTAATGCTAATCTGAAACGAGTTCTTATCACAATTCAGTTCAAGTGAAAATGCTTTCGTTGAGAAATTTGATTCGTCTGATTTGTCGTAATTAATAGAAAATAATAGTGTTTTTAGAAGTTTGTAATTAGCTGTGAGTTTGTAAATCACAGTGGCTTTGCACATCCAGGGTTGAGGGTTCGATTCCAGCATAGCGTCTGTGTGCATGGAGTTTGCATGTCCTCTTGGGTTTCCCCCAAGTAATCCGGTTTCCTCACACAGTCCAAAGACATGCAGAATTGGCGTTCCCAAATCGCCTGTAGTGTGTTAATAAGTATTTATGCCCTGCGATGGATTGGCAGCCTGTCCAGGGTGTATCCAGGCTTTCTGGGTGTACCCTGTACATGATAATCGGTGTAGAGAATGAATGAACATTAGTTAACTTTTCATTGTTAGTCAAAAACTATTTGTTAGCATTGCTGTGGTCAACATGAGAGGGCAAACATGCCAGCCTCGCCAGCCTCGCCAGCCTCTGCTCTACCAGGATTCAAACCCACAGCCTCAAGATAGATAAGGAAGCCACTTTTAGTTTTTCTAGTTCATGCACGGGCCGAGACTGATCTTTTCCTGTTTTTGTCAGACAGAAGACCTTTAACTCTAACATGCATCATTAAAACTGTCCTCTGGAGACTGTACGCTGAAATCAAAGCTCAGTGCTGCTGAGAAAATTTGCCTAAAAATATTAATTCTCGACTAAATTGTTTTTGACTAACAATGAAAGATTAAGTCATGTGAAGAAAAATGATTCAAGTTGAGAAAACTCAAAAATCTATTGCATCAGTATTTTGCCTTAATGTTTTGAGTTGTCTCATTATTTTACAGGAATATTCAGATATGCAAATATTCCTCATTTTTCTACCAATTATTATTATTATTATTTTTTTTTTATAAAACTCCAAGTCTGGCATTCTTTCACTTTCATTCCTTGTTTTTCGCAAATGGGAAATGCCTTCCTGCAAAAACACTTCATTCAAGATTTTTTCCATTGTTATTCTTTTGTCATATTCATATCGCAAAACTTTTCAAAATCTAAGACACAGTGATATTTCTTTCATAGTCGTGTACAGGGTAGGCCGTTTATCTGTGGTAGTCTCACTTTCTGTATGTGTGTGTGTGTGTGTGTGGTTGGATGGACCTTGTGTATGATATAGGGAGATCTCTGTAGAGAAACTGAGCCTGGACTCGGATTCCCCCATGAAAGTAGAACTCAGGAGAGACATGACAGATGGACAGACTCCGGTAAGAAACAACGGAGATGAACAACATTACGTCATGAGGATGTTTGTAATATCTATCCTCTATTGTAAAAACTTCAAAGGATGATATTACAGTGTTTTTGTTTGTATGAGGACATTTGATGTTTCCTCATGTTTCAGGAGAGACCACATGTTATTGAGCCATGCTCTCCTCAGGACTCTTCTACACCTCAACGACCCAACAGAACACACTCACTTAGCAGGTATACACACTCACACGCAGAAATATATACACATCGTCGCTGTGTTCTGCTTTTTTTGTGTGTCACAATGTGAATGAGTGTGTGTGTGTGTGTGTGTCTGCAGTAAACAGAAGAAAACTCCATTGGGGCTTCAGGATTTCAGGTTGATCGCTGTCCTGGGCAGAGGCCATTTTGGCAAGGTGAGTGTTATCCCTTGTTTTGTCTGTAACCTGCATGTTTTTTCTTTTTTTCCCCCCCTTTTCTAAACCTGTACATATGCTTTTTCACAGTAAATGACTTCTGTAAATGACTTTTCCAGGTATTGCTGGCAGAATATAAGAAATCAGGCTCGATGTATGCGATCAAGGCACTTAAGAAAGGAGACATCGTGGCCAGAGATGAAGTGGAGAGGCAAGTCTGCATCTGAATGCATTTAGAGTGTTATGAAAGCTGTAACTCACAACACGGGGATCGGTTGCTTCCAAGTACTGAAATGAATAAATCATAGGGAGAAGATGATCAGAAATGAGAAAGCCAGGTTGAAAAGGCAAAAACAGGAAATTGGGAAGAGCCGATAGATGGGGGGAAGTGTGAAATAATACCAGTAATATGAATAATTTGAAGCATCAAGACCGAAAAAAGTCGCCCACTCTAAGATTTCATTTAGTCACCTTTAGCTTTGATGTAGTGGCCGGTTCATGTCTGAAATTGATTCCTCACGCTCCCAGAACCACTCTTTCACAAGTCCTGGAATATGTCTGTGCTGTGCTCCCTTTATGTGATAACCTGTAATGTCATTCAGTACATTCAGGTCGTCAGCTGACTTCATTTTTTTGCCACATAACGTTGCTGAGTCTTAGACCTGACCAACTGAAGCAACCCCAGAGCACAACACTGCGTCCA
The DNA here is from genome assembly GCA_028570985.1 of Heterobranchus longifilis. Classification (NCBI taxonomy): domain Eukaryota; kingdom Metazoa; phylum Chordata; class Actinopteri; order Siluriformes; family Clariidae; genus Heterobranchus; species Heterobranchus longifilis. The sequence goes on along the minus strand of JAOVVB010000028.1, from coordinate 9,015,438 downwards.
GAGGCTTGTACAGTGAACCCGATGCATTATAGATGATGTGCATCGTTTCATGCGCTTCCCTTCTTACCCTGACACACACATCGATCTGGGATAGGGTCAATCTGACCTCATGACCTTTTTCCATTCCTCCAAATTGAAGTTTTTTTTTTTCTGGATTGGTGTCTAAAAAAAATGTTCAGTCCCAATCCTGTGAGTTCTCATCTCATTGTGAGTGTATGGAAATGCTCTTACTTTTGCTATTAAACATAGCTATGGTTTTCGCCATTCCATTTCACCATGTGTTTAAGTGATCTTCATTCATGATTTATTTTTCCCCAACCACATTTCTTCCACAAAGGTAATGGTTCAGCACTACCCTTCCAGGTTTTGATAAGGTGTTCAAGGATTCTTAAGTTCTAGTCATTTCAAATCTCCTTAGTTGTTGTCTTTGCTTGATGCAGCCCAACAATTTGAGGCTTCTGAAATGGCGACCTTTTTTTTGGGCAGGCAGTGTATACAGTATGTGGGTACAAACAGCTGAAAAGCGTTTGCTCAGGTGTTTAGAGTTCATAAGTTCAAATCTGGGTCACATATCTTGGAGGAGACACTCACCAGCCCTAGTTGTTAGTTGTTAGTTGGAAAGCTGGTGAGTGGGCGAGTATTGGCAAATAATGAAAACAAGGGGAAATCAATTCAATTTAAAATAGAGCCCAGCAATAATATCCAAAGAATGGCAAGACAGCATAGTCAATGATGCTGACTTGGTTAATATTCAGCCAGCGATGACCTCTAGTGGTGTGGTGTGGAATTGTCCATTCAGAGTGTTACTGAAATCGACTTTATTACAAAATGAAATGATGTAATGAACAGTATCATAATTAAAATGCACTACATATTCTCAGTCCTTACTGTCCTTTACTGATCTTGTTACTTCTGTCTCGTTCACTTCATCAGCCTGATGTGTGAGAAGCGGATCTTTGAGATAGTGAACACCTCTCAGCACCCGTTCCTGGTGAACCTGTTCGCTTGCTTCCAGACTCCGGAGCACGTGTGTTTTGTCATGGAGTATACAGCGGGCGGAGACCTCATGATGCACATCCACGCCGACGTATTCAACGAACCGCGGGCTGTGTACGTCGCCGATGCGTAACATTATTTCTGTGTGTGATGGGTAGGATTGAAGGTGCATCATGATAACTTGTGTCTGTTTGCAGGTTCTATGCTGCCTGTGTGGTGCTTGGCCTTCAGTTTTTACACGACAACAAGATCGTCTATCGGTACGAGACACGTCCCCTGCGTATGCTTTCTTTCTCTCCGTTTGTTAGAACCGTGAGATGGCATATTGACTTTGACTCTCTTAATATCCAGGGACCTAAAATTGGACAATCTGCTGCTCGACACAGATGGATATGTGAAAATAGCTGACTTTGGACTGTGTAAAGAAGGTGGGATGTGTAGTCCGAGCAAAAAAAAACATACTTAATAAAGTTACCCTTAAATGATATGAGATTACCTTTGGCTTTCTGTGTTACTTTTTTAAGGTATGGGCTTCGGGGACAGGACGAGTACGTTCTGTGGGACTCCAGAGTTTCTGGCTCCAGAGGTTCTGACAGATACGTCCTACACACGGGCGGTGGACTGGTGGGGACTCGGAGTGCTGATCTATGAGATGCTTGTTGGAGAGGTGAGCTTGTTATACTTCCTTGTTACAGCTTTTAGAGTGTGTATGTGTGTGTGTCCTGTGATGGATTGGCACCCCATTCAGGGTGTAAACAGGATAAAGCGGTATAGACAGTGAGTGATTAAGTATAGCATTTTATAAACCTAGTTTCTATCCACCACATCTGTACGTAGAAAAGACATGCAGCATTAAAGCGTTAAACAAGTACTTGAGTGTTTTTCAGTCTAATCTCTATATATCACGTGTGTACTGTACAGTATGTGTGATAACCACAGACAACAGTTTTGACACGTCTCGCCGTGCTGAGACAAGAACAGAACGCTTGTTTACTCAAAACTCACTTGTAATAGATATCTAAGGACAGATGTTGAGTTCTATAACAAGTATTTTATTCAATATAAGTCAATTCTATAAACTTTATACTCTAAGAATGAAGCTTAGAATAAAAAAGACAAAAAGCTACACAGAATCTAAATATAGTACATAGCAAATGTATTTAGAATTTAGAACACTAATTCTAATTAGTAACCCTAATTGTTATGTAAAAACGTCTAAATGATATAAAAACCCTTAAAGTATAATTTACAGATAGGCTTGACTAAATCATTTCTGAAAACTGTGGAAATGTGTTTCTTGTACAATAGTGCCCAAAAGTATTAAGACTAGATAAGCATGCAGTACATATGCCATACAGTATACTGTAGTATAGATCGCAGTGGTATAGATTTCACTAATTAGTGAAGACAATAGAGATTCTATTGTCTATAATAGAGGCCTGGTTCACCTCCGGATCTAAACCCTACAGAAAACTGAAAAACTAAATTTTTTTGATTGTTATTATGACAATAATTCCTTTTAACGAAAGCCCTTACACTTTTATTATAAGTGGGTTTTGCGGAAACAGATTATTATTATTATTTTGTTCTTTTCTCGTGTTGATATTCTTATTTTCCTAATCACAGACATGCACTACTGGTGTGATTATGTAATTAAAAAAAAAAATCTTGATTTTTCTTGAACATGGAAACTTTTATCTTGCGTATGTTGTGTAAATGCCGGTTCCAAAAAATATATACCATTCTTTACTAATTTGGTTCTGAGGAAATAAATGTTTACTTCCTTTTTTTGTTTTTGTTTTTGTGTATGTTCTCTTTTTCTCTCTTTCTAGTCTCCATTTCCAGGAGATGATGAAGAGGAGGTGTTCGACAGCATAGTCAACGATGAAGTCCGTTACCCACGATTCCTGTCGTCAGAAGCGATAGGAATAATGAGAAGGGTGAGTTTGTAGTCTGATTATAAGATTTAAGCTGATTTATAAGAGTTATCTGCAGGCATGTACTGTAGATGGTAAAGAAATGTTATCCAGTGCTAAATTGCTACCGATACGTGAGACTTAAAGGGATTCTGACGGTGTGTTTTGTGTCAATCGACAGCTGCTGAGGAGGAATCCGGAGAGGAGGCTGGGCTCTGGAGAGAAGGATGCTGAAGAAGTTAAGAAGCAGCCTTTCTTTAGGGTAAGGGAAAAGAAACATCTCACTTTTTAGGGTTTTCACCAACATTTATACTATTGTTAACATTATTTAGGTATTTCAAAACTAACTGACAGCTATATCATGACAGTCTATGGTTGGGAATGAACAGGAACCACCAGATGAGATATTATCACGTTCTGATCAGGTGGTTCCTGTTCCTGTCCTGATTAAATCTGTATCGCGACTCCATTAGTATCACGATTTTATAAATATACTAATGAATTTTTTTAGATTTTGTTACAGTTCTAAATGAACTAAGAAACTCCCACAGAGGTAGGTATCCTATGCCGCCTGCCAATCTGTGAATAGTTTAGAGTGTGCCACCTGTAGGATTATAGAGGAACAGCAACGTATCACCACCTCAAATGCAAACTTAAAAATGAAGAATATAAATAAAGAATAATAATTCAAAATAAATAAATTTTTGAGTCAGTGTAACAAGACATAAGTTGCCACACAAATAATTCATAAAAATCATAAAAGATACATAATCTAATTATTTCCCCCACGTCTAATATCGTCCCTGTATTCAGAAATTTTGGAAAAAAATCTTTCAGTTAATTTCATGTTCCTATAGATTTATAGGCAAATTGTCTATTCTACATATCGAATGGCAAGAAGAAAAGGCTGATTTATTTCTGTTCGTTGCAAGTCAAACATGTTTGTTGTCTTAAAATGAAAAGGAAATTCAAGGACCTTCTTCAGCATTGAATCCAATGGCTGGGGTTTGGGCACTGGGAGGGATGTGAACTCCTGCATGGCAGGTGATAAAAACCTACCACTGAGCTACCAATGCACATTATTTTAATAATGATATTTCAATAATAATAATAATAATAATAATAATATAGTCCCTGTAATAAGGTGAAACATGGGTGACAACGTGTTTATTATACTTTATACAGGAAACACATAGGACATATTATTGTTACGGTCCGACTACTACAAATTTTCAAGATCAGTAGTACTTCGACTTAGTAGCATTGCGACTCCAATGTGCTCTTTAATGCTGCTGCCAGTTTTGGGCTTTTTGATAAACATAGACTAAAGTCCAAACATTATGTCAGTATTTACTAGGAGAATGTTCCTCATATTCAGAATCAAGTTACTCGCCTGCTTAAGTCTGCTTTTATCTCTGCCATGTACTGTAGATCACACGAATTACCTGTTAGAGTTTATACCTGGGATCATGGTGGCTTAGTGGTTAGCACAGTTGCTTCGCATCTCCAGGGTTGGGGGTTTAAATCCTTTCTCCACTCTGTGTGGGGTTTGCATGTTCTTGCTGTGTTTAGTAGGTTTCCTTCAGCATTTCAAAGACATTCATAGGTGTAGGTTAATTGGTGTTGATTGATACCCCATTCAGGGTATAAAGCGTTCCCTATGTTCCTTGGAACTGACTCATTTTACAGGATAATCGTTATGCATAACGGATGCATGTATAGGTCCATCCAGGCTGCCAAATTATACCTTTACAATTGAACAATATCCAAACTTCCACCTTTTTTATTAAAGCTTATAAAATAGCACTTGATCCAGCATATGTAGTTATGTCTGAGGTCTGCTGTTTAGAATTTCACTATTGAATCTTAACTAGATGTGCGTACTGTAACTCAGCTCTTTCTCTAATTCCTCCTTGTAGAATATGGACTGGGAGGCGCTCCTCCAGCGTAAACTTCCTCCCCCGTTTGTTCCCACTATTGGAGACAGAGAAGACGTGAGTAACTTCGATGAAGAATTCACGACGGAGGCGCCCACCCTCACGCCGCCGCGAGAACCCCGCGTGCTCTCGCGCAAGGACCAGGAGAGCTTCCGTGACTTTGACTATGTCTCCGACCTCTGCTGAGCTCCTGTCACGGTCGCAGACAGGTCGTCGTCTAGGATTGTTTTTGTTTTTTTTCCCACTGTGATAATATGAAGAGAGACGGCCATAACCACTACACTGTGACTCAGCGAAGTCGAAAGGCCATTCTTTAGGACGGCTCGAGGGTTAAGAAGGAGTTTTACACTGTGATGGGGGATGAACGTGGCAAAAGACAAGAAATGTGACAGGACTCTTTCTGCATCTGCCAGGCGCTTCTGTACCGAGCGCCGTATGAGTGAGATCGAATCCAAACCAAGTACCGGACCTGAGCAAAGTCACAGGACACGACAGCGGCTCTCTCTCGGACAGTCCCAGGACATGAACGCATAACTTTCCAGTAACAGTCCTAACCACTGAGCTAACACTGCCCATTTGAAACCAGTTCAAATGTAGTCGTTCTTTATCGTGTCTGCCTTTCACCTCAATGTCATTTAGTAACAGATGATCCTTTTGCTTTCTTTCTTGCCTGCCTTGATGTTTTTAAACCCACTGAAACTCTTTTGCATTTTCAGATACCACGGGAGAGCCTTAACTTTATACACTGTCCTTTTAGAATCTTCTAAAAATCTTCTTAAAATCATCTAGATGTCTTCTAAGCATGATAATTGAATGGAATGAAACTAAGAAGGGTCTTGTAAATGGTTGGAGGGATCTAATAAAGGATCCTGACATTCCCAGTGATATAAAATAGTGCTACATACAGTATATGACACGACAGAAGGTAGAATGAGCATAAAAGCTTATAGTGGTTACAAAAATGGATAAAGTGTCAAATACTCCAGATAAAGAACATCGTGCATGTTTATTATACCACCAGCTATGAATGAATATCTGAAAACGGACAGATTTAAGACCAAAAACAGTTTAAAAGAATGGCAAAATCTGATCCTGTGCTTAAGGTAACATGAGCATTTAAAGCTCAAACTTAGACCAGGGTCTTATTAAGGTTCTCAATACTATAGATGGATGTTTTAGTTATAAGTGTACGCCATAATACAAGAAGATTTGTCTCATACAAACTTTGATTACAATCTGAGATACCGCTACTTTTAATTTGCAAATAATAATGATGATGATGATGATGATGAAAAAAATTATTTTAAGTATCCGAGTTACATGCGAAGTTAGTTAGTCCAGTACCTCCAAAAAAAATTCTACTTGGATCCACATTTGCTGTGAGATCTTAGCTTACCTTTTTTTTCTCTTCCCTTAATGAAGGACGCGTTTTTTGTTTTTTTTAGCTCTTGTGCTTTTTCTTGGTTTTAGGTGGAAATATGTAGCAAATTCAAGTTTTTTTTTTAATAATCCTGATTATGTATTGTTCAATTTAAAGCCGTTTTATATTTCCCCATCTTTGGAATCACTGGCTTGTGTAATGTAAAGTTTTTTTTTTTCTATGCAAAATGGAGTTACTTTTGCATACCACACAGATATAAATACACTGTGATAAACTTGTAGCACAACTTCTTAGTAGACCTTTTGCCTGCAGACTACATTAATGTCTGTGTATCAGCCATCGCAGCATCCGGAAAAGAAAATCAGACTAAACTCTGTATCTGTTTCCAGTGATCTGGAGGTCAGTATGGATGGTGTCTATCCAGTGTACACTTATTACACAAAGTTTAAGATGATCTCTATTTATAAAAATGTGTTGTACAAAACTTTTGTGTTTGTCTATACATACATACACGCATATATAAAGAGTCAGACTTTCTTGTGTTTTTATTATAGTCTTAAGGAATAGTTCTCCAGGCTATTAAGCCACAAAGTGAACTATGAATCATTCAAGCATAAAAAAATCCATCTAACTTAAGGCATGAACCAGTGAGAAACAGGTACAGATGATGACAGATGATCAGGCCGGTGATTAGTGTACTGGTGATGCTGAATGCTGAGTGGTTAGAATAGACGAGAGGGGAAATGAGGTCACTGCTGAGGTTGTTACATAAACTTTTACTTAATTTGAAGAAATTAGAGGTGACTCAAGAATTTTGCATCGTATTGTATGAATATTTAAAGACACAAACACTCTAGAAATTTCTTTTATTTACTCACCCATCTTCAGTAACTGCTTCTCAGAAACACTTTCATGGCCTGAGGTCAGAATATATACAAGGATGGGATGCCAGTCCTTCACAGTGCACCATTCAGACACTTTTCACCAGTTCTCGTGTCATCAGTTCTCGTTTGCATCATGCTTCCAAAAGGTGGGAGAAAACTAGTTGGAATTTTTAGTTATTTTATGCCACTCCTTGAATAGTCTTTCCCTTTAAGCAGCAATGCTTTACTTTCTAAGAATCCAGGATTTAAGGACCTCACTGGTATTATAATAATTGCATTATAACCACTCTTGTAGTTGGAAAAAATCTTATAATGTCATTTGAGATACACTCTTGTCAGCAGTTTAAATTAAAACGAGTTTGTGATTTGAGACACACCCGACTATATACAGTGTGTTGGTATTTCATCACACAGTTACAGTATGTCTCGTCATGTTAATTTCTATAAAAAGAAAAAGACCGCAGGATATTGCAGCAGCTGCCATACCTATGCATATGTGTAGTTATAATGGTTTTATTGAGTTGTGTTTTAATGTGAATTTTTAATTGTGGTAAATAACAGTCCTTATACATGGTGTAATGTTATGATAAACACATTTATCCTGCAACTCGAATCCCAGAAATACAGTACTAAGAAATGTGTTTATCCCTTAAAAAAGCTAACACTCTTTAAGGTGGAGTTTTAGTGGTTTTAGAGTTCAGCTTTGTATGGTCCAGGTTCTCGCCTCAGGTCTGTGTGTGCCTGGAGTTTGCATGTTCTCCCTGTGCTTGGTGGGTTTCCTCTGAGTGCTCCTGTTTCCTCCCACAGTCGAAAGACATGCAGATTAGGCTAATTGGCGTTCCCAAATTGCCCATAGCGTAGTCCATTAGTATGTCCTAAATGATTTCCAGGTGGTTTGTAGAAATTAAGAATTTTAAAAAATCATCCATCATACAGTGCCTTTAAGTCTTGTAGGTAGTAACATACTACCTTAATAATAGTTCGTAATACATAAGGTGCATTAGATAAGATTTGACAAAATCCAATCATGTTGTTTAGGTGGAGATGAAAAATATTTAAATGATTCCCTTCTTCCATCCATGAACACAGACCAGTGGTTTAACTAAAATTAGCATAACATTTTTTTTTCTTCTTAGTAACAAACTGTTGTGGAGCTGATGTTTCTGGTGGAGGAGTCTGATTTGAGGATGCTGAAGAAACCTCTCGGGATTCTGAACAATACATCTCATCCTCTGTATACCTCACTGGTGTCCTACCGAAGCACATTCAGCCATAGATTGAGACCATCGAGAAGCACCACAGAAGACCACAGAAGGTCTTTCCTTCCTGTGGCTATGAAACTTTATATCTTCTTCCCTTCTGTATGAAGGAGAGCTAAAATTATGGTGACAGCCTGGAAACAATAGATGCACTAGCATGGGGAAATGGATGGCCATGTAAGCCCAAACCCTAAGGAGAAAAATAAAGTTTTTTGTGTTTTTTTTTTTAATCCAAATAATATTTTCCTGAGATCACAATGTAAACAGTTGTTTTTTGTAAATCGTGTTTTACTTATTTTCAAACTTATTCGTTTTATTGGTCAGAAATTGAACAATCGCCAATTGAACCTTTTCATGTGATTTCAGACACGGTGACTTAGTGTTTAGTGCTGACGCCTTGCACCTCCAGGGTCTGGGTTCGATCCCCACCTCGGAGTCTGTGTGCTTGGAGTTTAAATGTTCTACCCGCGTGTGGTGGGACATGAAGACATGAAGATTAGGTTAATTGGCGTTCCCAAATTATTCGTAGTATGTGAATGTGTGTATGAATGTTGACCGGAGGTCCTACCACGGTCGTAAAAATGGGAATAAATACAATGGTCACCATAGGACTCCACGGTCCCTACAGAAGGCTGGACTACAGAAGTTCCTAGATGGGTGGCGGATTTGTGGCTTAATGGTTCCCGTCTGTGTGCATGAAGTTTGAATGCTCTTCCCGTGCTTGGTGGGTTTCCTCTGGGTACTCTGGTTTCCTCCCACAGTCCAAAAGACATGCAGGTTATTGGTTTATGATATGAGTGAGTGAATGAGGTTCCTAGAGGGATGGATGAATGGAAGTACACTAGGATGGTGCTGCTCTGGGTGCATTACCAGTTTCAATCGCTGAGTGGTGTGTGTGAGAGTGTCAGTGAGAGAGAGAGTGTGTGTGTGTGGAGTTTCTGCGGGGAGACGCTCCGATGGTGCTGAATTTTTCCAAGATGTCGTCGCTGGAACAGAGACTCTCCCGAATCGAGGAGAAACTAAAGCAGGAGAATAATGAACCTCGCAGACGGATCGACCTCAACATCGACATGAGCCCGCAGCGCTCGCGCCCGAGGCCCAGTAAGTGCGCGCGGATCATTCTTCTTAAGAGTTTATCGCAGAGACGGGAGCGAGCCCGGGCGCGAGCTAACATGCTAACAGGCTAGCTACATAAACAAAACACCGACCGCTCAGCGTCTGAGCTCGTATCTGTGCTCCTATCTAAAGGATTCACGGCGATTAAATTAATGTTTATTCAGTGTGTATGTACAAAAACATAAAGTGTGCGTATTTATTAAAACATTTATACCGAAAACATAAAATTGTGATGTCTGCTTGTGTGAAAAGCTAAACTAGCAGGCCCTTGTTTTCCCTAATCAGTCAACATGACATAGCTTAGCTGATTTTACATTCTACTCAGATTTTTCAATTATTATTATTATTTATTGTTTTTTTTAAATATATATTTGTGTTTAGTTATGTTTACTCGTATTTACAAATAGAATACACTTCCTGTGTGTTACCAGCGTCAGCTCTGTTAATTTGACCGCTTTCAAGGTAGCTGGTTAGCATAACTCATAATTAGCCGTTTAACCTCGGCTAATATGCTAACGGTAACGATAGGATCTATTTTCCTAAGATCCGAATTACACTCTCATTTCTTTCCAGAAATGTTTAAAACTAAACACACACACACACGCAGGTGCCTGTTACGGAGGTGTCATGTTCACACTGGTCGCTATTTCGCAATCAAACCTGTTCCAGCTCCAAACAGATTGAGTTACAGATTTCACACCTCGTGTGTTTGTGTGTGTGTGTGTGTGTTTGGATAGACCCTTCTTCATGTACACACTTCATTCCTGAATTTGTGTTAAAATCGCAGAAATCAGTGCATTAGGTTTAAGAAAACTGTGTTTACACTTGGTAGTTTAATGCGTATCAGGATTTTAGGCTGGATATTGATTCTGGACATAAAATTGTATAGTTGTACCTAAAAGTGTATAATCACACACAATGCTTCAAGAATTTTACACCTAATGTTTTTCATTCATGCTTTTTTTTTTTCTTTGATTTGGATTTTTGTCAGCATCTTAACTGCCAGCGTTTACATTGGTAGTGGGATTGAAAACATTATTTGTTATCATCATCATCAACCATGTTTGATCAGTTGGTTTGTGCAGTAAGTGATTGTACCAATTTCAGCATCACTTTTTTGTTGAATAGTAAACGTATAAGCAGGGGTTTGTTTTGTATGCCAGTGCGTTCACACTTACATTTATGGCATTTGGCAGGTGCCCTTATCCAGAGAGACTTATATTTGATCTCATTATACATTAGAGGAGCTGAAGAGGAGTTGTGGCTAATGCTCTATGCTGTTGATGTGAGGATCTAAGGATCCGGGTTTGAGCCATACTTCATACTACCCAGCCACTGCATGCAGTGCCAGTTCTGGCAATTCCCACGCATCTAACTGTTCTCAACAAATCAAGATTGGTTTAGCAAACATGATTCCTCTGAGAGCTATAAAACCAACCTTTGCATTCTTTTAAATGTCTGCTCATGCTGCATTTTAAAGTAGGGTAACCTGTATGATTAAAAGCACTATCCACCCTCTTCCACATACATGAACTCATTAGGTCTGTTTACATGGACCCTGATAGTCCACACAAAGTCAGAATAACAGCCCAATCACAAAACAATGGCTCGAAAAATGCCTCAGTTGTAAGAGTCTGTCCCAATCATTATGAATTTTCAGTGGGAATGAGAGAGGTAAACCTTGGATAATCCATTTCTTAGGTAAATGTAAACAATTTATCTGATTGTTTCTTTTCTCTTTTTTTTCTTTTGTTGGAAAAAAAATATATTCTTTCTGCATATTTGCCCCATGTGGGGTAACATTAATTGACATGACTTTTATCATGCGCTGTACCTCCTGCCCTAATTGCGCTCACTTGTGTATAGTAGATTTTGACACCCATCGTGGTCAAGAATTGCTGCCTTTCATAAGAAGAGGTCATCTAACAGACAATCAAAGTGATGTGCAATTGGCGGATTGTGAAAATGGTGCCTTGACCCGTATGCCTCATGTTTCGCTACGATTCAGCAGAGTTGAGTAAATGATTTTGGTGATGCCAAATTTGGGATTCTGCACAAATACCCTGAAAAGATGTACATCATTGTGCACCATAGGACTGGTCCAAGAAAGCGTGGTACAGTGAGACCTTGTGTGTGTATATGTATATATAAAGATTCCCAATAGTTGTGTCCAGCTCCATATATACTTACTTAATCGTGAACCTCTCACAGGTTTATGTGGTCATGCCGGTCTGAACAGGCTTCATGTCCGTCTACATGCTGCACACATTTATTCAGTGCACAAAATGCATGAATGGGACTGGAATTGCTGGTTACGGTTTAAAGTCAGTGTCACATTGGTGTATTCCCAGGGTGTAACACGCATATTGATTGGGATTTAGGCAGAGTAACTAAGGCTAAGACTAGGATATTAACACACCATTTGCTGCCTGATTTTAGACAAGATGTTTGTTAACTAAGTAACGTTGGGATCTTTAAGATGTGGCCATAAAGTGTTGTTACTGATATGTGGAGCGAGTTACTGAAGAATAGACATTGACTTACAGAGCTTTACCTACACTTTGGACATCATATCAGGTCAGGCCACATAGTTGCGGTTGTATGGATTTGTATTGGTAACATTATGTTAGTTGGAGGGCATTGTCACATTGTCCACCACTTAAGGACTATTTGGTTACTCATGATACAATGGTGATTTCTTTTCAGTATTGAAAGGAGTAAAGATAAACTAGTAAATGGTTCATGGGCCTATGATGGCTTTGTCATAATATAAAGTCAAACTGGGACTTGTGATGACATGGTGAATGAAGGCATAAAACGACTGAGGTTTACAGAAGAATTCAAGCACAATACAGTGATGAGCCTGCTTAGTAAAAAATCTGAATGGTGCAAATGTTTTAAAGAAGGCTATACGATGGTGGAGGTGGATCTGAGCCCGATGCAGTTGTTCCTGTCAACATTCTGCAAGTGGAGCACCTTTTCTTTGAAAATCGATGGTTAACCTGTCAAAAACGTACAGGACCTCAACTGGGCGTTATTGCCACATCCCCTGTACATTCCCCGTGACCTCGGTCCAAGCTATTTCCACGTAATTGGGCCACTAAAGGAGTTCCTGGGAGGCCAGGGTTTCAGATGTGAAGCATGCAGCCCGGTCATGGCTCCAGTGTACTGGGAAAACTGTGTGTTGATATCCAAGCACTAGTGAAATGCTGGGATAAGTGTGTTCTTACGCTGGTGTATAAATATTGATGCGTCACAGAATAGAATTTGAATGAGTTTATAGTTTGTTTGTTTTTTTGTTTTGAATGAAAGATTAGATGCAGTGTCCTGTCGGGTATTGGTGTGTGATGTCTTTGTGTATAGAGGTTCAACATTAGACGAGATCTCTGCAGTGTGAGTGTGAAAGATGAAGAATAGCTGATTCTTCTTCTTCTTCTTTTTAAAATTTTCTCCTCAGTAATGAGCGTGTGTGTGTTTTTCTGTCCTGTATCTAGTCATCGTGATCCAGCTCAGTCCTGCTCCAGCCCCTTCCCAGCGCGCAGGTACCATTCACCAAATCACCCTCTGCCACTGCATCTCTCTCTCTCTCTCTCTCTCTCCCTCTCCCCTCCCCCCCACTTTCTTCCTCTCCACCTCCCCCATATACACACATCGCACCACATTCTCCCTCAGTCATTCTCTCCCTGTTTTGATCTTTTTGTCTGATTAGCTATGCTTACACATGGCCTCATATTTAATAGTTCATAATCGTGAAAAAGACACAATTGTATGGAAAAAAAAATGAAGAAAAAACGTACCTATTTACAATGTAGTTGCTACCATTCTGAATGGAATTTCTTTCCGGCTAGACAAGGTGGATTCATCATTCGAAACAATAATGCCGGACACACATTCCTTCTCCTACTATCTGTTTCTTTCAGACATGTCGACGCGTTAAATTTGAACGAGACGTTTAGACGCTAGATTTTTCCGATTTGCCTGTAAGCATAGCCATATCATTTTTTTTCTTTTATTCTTCCATTCACTTTCCCAAAGCAGTGATTGCGTTTCATGTCATCGCTCGGTGCACTTCATGCAACGAAACAGGGATAAACTGGAAGCATTCGAAAGTCGGAAAGACTTCGCTTTCTGCCTGCATTGCCTCTGTTTGATTTGCTCCTTTCCTGCATTCTCTGTTCTCATATTTTTTTTTTCCTCATCCATCCATCCATCCATCCATCTATCCATCCCTTTCTCCCTCTGCTGGAGTGAGTTTCAGTGGCAGGGCTGTGTGTGTGTGTGGTTTAGTGTGTGTGTGTGTGTGTTTGACTTGGAGAATGGATTAACCCCATTTTGATGGATGGACACATACACGGTGCATGACGTCGCTGTAACTGCACGGCTCGGTCGCAACAAACGCGCGCGTTACGCACAGCTAATCTAGCACTTGACGGAGCATCTGAAGCGGCCGGTTGTCGCTGGGTTCGAACTAGCCTGGTCTTTTCTCCTCCTCCTTTTCTTAATCTGTCTGACTTTCGGAATGGCTGACCGTTTACAAAGCTGAGTGCTGCAAGAGCGCGCGTGTGTGTTGGTGTGTTTGCGTGTACCGCAGGTGTCTTGATGTTTGCGTGTGGCTCAGGTGCCTGACTGCACTGACTAACCCACACTAATCAGTTTCCCTCCACAGGCATGATTTCCACCGGAGGAAATCAGAAGCGCGGCAGTCAGAAAGCCTTCACGCCGCAGGGCCGAACACAGGAAAGACAAACACGTCGGCTATAATCCCAAGAGTTGTTTAACATATTAACTAACTGTAACGTGTACAAGGTATACAGTTTACCTGGCGATAAGAGTAAAGCTGTGGAGATAATTCTAGCTTTTATTTTGCATTTGTAACATTTCTTTAAAGCAAGCCATCTCCTCAGACGAAGGTCACCCTGACGAGATCGCACTGTCCACACTGCCTCTGATAGCGTTTCTTCTTCCTCTTCTCCGTCTCCCCCGTGTTCAGCTTTGCAGCTGCCGCTGGCCAACGACGGCGGGAGCCGCTCCTCTTCCTCAGAAAGCTCACCGCAGCACCACTCGTACCCCAGCCGACCTCGACACATGCTCACGTTGCCTACTCCACCCTACGGCCTGCAGAAGAGCTTGGAGAAGTACGTATCCTGCACGCGCGGATGGTTGTGCTAACGTACAGTTAGGTTTTTTTAATTCGACTTTGTAATCCTTTCCAGGCGGATACATTTCAATTATGTTGTTTCTCATCTGTTTTATGATTTCATTAGACAGGTTATATTTAAGTGATTTCCTGATTCGACAGTAATCAGGCATGGGTGTGGCAAGTGAAATTTACTTCAGCTTTCCAAAAAATGTTCAATCATGATTTAGCAAGGTCGGGTATAAAGGCAATCATTTTTTTCTTTTTCCGTAGGGCTAAGTAGGTTTGGACAGCTTTCTTTCCTCTTAATAAATGAAATCATTTTAAAAAAGCATTTAGAATTTTTGAGAAATATGAAAAAAAAAGAAAACAAAGAAAGTACTGTAGGTCAGTACTACACATACACACACACACACTATGAAGGGATCTAAACACTGTTTCTGTATCCGCAGTGCTGAAATAGACCAGAAGCTACAGGAGATTATGAAACAGACGGGTTACCTGAAGATTGACGGACAGGTGAGACGCACCATCCATGACACGATGTTTAGAGTGAACTTGTTAAGGCAAGATATTCCCAAGAAGAGCCAACATATATGGTTTAAGGAAAGCATTTATCTTTCTTCTCCTTCTGTAGCTTTTTTTTCCCCTCATCTTGTTGTAATCTTAATTTGCTTTTGTACGATTGGTTTAAGTGGTCAAATGATTGTTTTATTCACTTGTCGAACTATTAAATTTGAATATCACAAATCAATAGATTGAGGAAAAAGGGAAATTATATATCTACAGTCTATAATGTACCTGTTCAGCTTCACTGCAGCGCTACCTACAGGCTACAGTCAGTGATTGAGTGATACTTACTGTAGGTTACATCTGATCCATTGACCAGGGGATGGAAAAATCGCAATCTGTTAAAATGTAATGGAACTTGCCTTAAATGTTTTTTTTTGTCCTGTGGTCGTGTGTTGTTTGCAGCGTTATCCTGCGGAGGTGACGGATCTGATCAACGAGGGCGAGATCGGAAGTGGTACCTGCGGACAGGTGTTCAAAGTGCGCTTTAAGAAAACCGGCCATGTCATCGCCGTCAAGGTGATCTTGTAACGACGGATTCTCCCCTTTGAAATCACTTAAGAAATTAGATTTTTTTCAAACAATAGAAAATACTGTTGGTAAATACTATTGTTACGATAAAGTGTTTGTTGGTTTTTGTTTTGTATGCACAAAATAAACGCTCGGGGTTCTTTTTCTTAACGACTCTTTAATTGCCTGTATAAACGCCTGCTATTAAAGCCAGTAAGTAATTACTGTTTACTCTTTACAGCCCTGCGTGGCAGCAGAAGTGTCTGTGTGTGTGTGTGTGTGTGTGTTTGTGAACAAGCACAGCGGAGTGTGTGTGATTTAGTTGCCTGTTTTAACATGCCCTGTTTTGTTCGCTTGTGTCTGTGTTGTCTCCAGCAAATGCGGCGGACGGGCAACAAGGACGAGAACAAGAGGATCCTCATGGACCTGGATGTGGTCTTAAAAAGCCATGACTGCCCGTATATCATCCAGTGCTATGGAGCTATAGTCACCAATGTGAGTCATACACACAGACCTCTACTTGCTCATTAATGGCTGGCAGGCGGTAGAATACTAGGATGATGTTTTTTGTGTTCTGTTGGATGGTGATTCTTAAATTTTAACCCTTGCGTTGCCGTGCTGACAGACTGATGTGTTCATTGCCATGGAGCTGATGGGGACGTGTGCAGAGAAGCTAAAAA
Source organism: Heterobranchus longifilis (assembly GCA_028570985.1). Classification (NCBI taxonomy): domain Eukaryota; kingdom Metazoa; phylum Chordata; class Actinopteri; order Siluriformes; family Clariidae; genus Heterobranchus; species Heterobranchus longifilis. Next base: position 8,999,052 of record JAOVVB010000028.1, on the reverse strand, counting down.
AGCGCATCCAAGGGCCCATACCAGAGTGCATTCTGGGGAAGATGACCGTGGCGGTGAGCCTTTTTTTTTTTTTTTCCCCATGTTCCTCATACTCAAAAGCAATTAATCTAAAATCGAATCCAAAAATCTGTTTTAAGATGTTTGAGAAATTAAATTCAGCAGCTAAAATCACAGACGTGAGAGATAGAGAGAGAGAGAGAGAGACACGTCATGTCAACTCGTGAAGCTTACCACAGGAATTAAAGGACACGCTCCTAATCTCTTCTCTGCTCGTCACTGTGCAGATCGTGAAGGCTCTGCTGTATCTGAAGGAGAAGCATGGCGTCATCCACCGAGACGTGAAGCCCTCAAACATCCTGCTGGACGACAAAGGCCAGATCAAGCTCTGCGATTTTGGAATCAGCGGCCGCCTCGTCGACTCCAAAGCCAAAACCCGGAGCGCCGGCTGTGCTGCTTACATGGCGGTGAGTGAAGAGACACTTTCTCACAGCGTGAACTCGGATTCTCACGACCGTCCACGCTGTCATGCCCACACGTGTGAATGTTCCTCACTGACTGGCTGACTGATGATCTGTGCAGTGCCGAGCTCTGAGGTACGGATGTAGTGTAATCTCCTGATGTTTGTGTGTGTTGATTTGTTCAGCCTGAGAGAATAGACCCTCCAGACCCCAGTAAGCCAGACTATGACATCAGAGCTGACGTTTGGAGTCTTGGAATCTCTCTGGTATGTTGTTCTTTCTCTTCATCAAATGATTAACATCTTACACACAACAGGCCAAAGATGAGGAAGTCAGTGATTCGTAAGGTTTCAGAAATATTTCTTGATTATTTCACCAGGGGTGGCGTAGTGGCAGTGGTGTAGTGGTTAGCTGTATACGGGCGCACTCCTCTTGTCTGTTTTCCTTTTTTTAACCACGATTAATAAATCTGGGCCCTGACATGTTTTAGTTATTTTAGTAGACGTTTCTACAAGCAAGCACCAGTTTCTTGGTTTATCTCCGAGGGGCGTTCAAGTCAAATCAGGACTTGTGGTGAATTTTCTTTGGAACAATTCTCGAAGCCTGTTGATCCCATAACCACTCAGCAAGTGGAACTCCTGATACTTGAAAATCCACCATTGCCAACGTGTGGAAGAGGAAACGGATATGTCTGGCGAATTGTGGACATGATCATTCACATAATTAACCGCTTTTCCACCAACGTGGCTTTGGAGCTAGTTCAAAGCCGTTGCCCAATTTATTTATTTTTTTTGCCCAATTTTGAACCAGTTCTTTGTTTTCAGACGGCCAAAAATCGGTTCTGACACTTTACGCTTTACTTACGCCAGGGGCTGCGGCGGGATTATCAGAGACAAGGGACAGTAGAGACATCTACAGAGACGTAGTGAGGTGACACTCTAGCCCATGGAAAAACAAAGCCAGTTCCTAGGAGGTTTGCTGTTGAACCAGCACTACCACCAGAGATAAATTAGCGTCTGGTTTACTTTGGTGGATAAGGGGCTATTGTCTCATCCCCTGTACAGGTTTGAACTTCCTCCAAGCCATATCCACATGTTTGGGCCATTAAAGGAGCTCTTGGGAGGCCAGTGTTTTAGACGTGAAGCAGGACGTCCGATTAAAACTCTGGCATACTGAGAGAACTTTCTACCGTTATGGTATCCAAGCGCTAGTAAAACACTAGGATAAATATAGAGAAATAGAGGTAGATTTAACTCTCATAACTGTGTTAAAAGTCCCAGTTTGACCTGAACATCCCTCATATACTACAGCTTCTAATACTGTTGATCGTTACAATCGGTGTCTTATTGTCCATGTGTCTTGTAGGTGGAGCTGGCCACGGGACAATTCCCATATAAGAACTGCAAAACAGACTTCGAGGTGCTGACCAAAGTGCTACAGGAGGACCCTCCTCTTCTGCCTCTCAGCATGGGCTTCTCGCTCGACTTCCAGTCCTTTGTTAAAGACTGGTACACTTGCATACACGCACCTACACACTGTCAGCCTGTATGATCAGGACACGCCAAACGTCCTAAATGTCTGCTGTTTTTGTTCCTCTTTGTCCTTGCAGCCTCACAAAGGATCACAGAAAAAGGCCAAAATACCACAAGCTGCTTGTAAGTGTCTCGCTAAAGAAATCTTTGAATAATAATAATAATATCGTATGAGAATGTTGTGTGTCATCTTTTTTTCTGAAAATTGGTATACAGTAAACCATGGATTACGAGCATAATTCGTTCCGGAAGCGGGCTCGTATTCCTAAACACTCATAAACCAAATCGAATTTTCCCATAAGAAATAATAGAAACTCAAATTATCCGTTCCACAGCCCAAAAAAAAAAATACATAAAAATAATGAACACAAAATATAAAGTAAAAATAAAAAATTAACCTGCACTTTACCTTAAAAAAAAT
>JAOVVB010000028.1:8960852-8971933 GCA_028570985.1 Heterobranchus longifilis | reverse complement strand
TGTGCCATGTTTCGGGACATACCAAAAGTGGTCCAACAAAAGAAAACCAGTGAACCGGCAACAGGGTCATGGGCGACTAAGCCTCACTGATGCGCGTGGGGAGTGAAGGCTAGCCCGTGTAGTCCGATCCAACAAAATGCTGCTGGAGGTCAAATTGAGGGAATGGTTAATGCTGATTTTTATAGAAAGGTGTCAGAACAAACGGCGCTTTCAGTGTTTGAGACCTACTCAATATTATGCTATGGCTTAAGCTACATTTGATTTGTTGACAGATGTTGAAAATGACAGATGATATTAGCAAAAGTGTTACATTAGATGTCTGTGTCACATAAACTATGAAAGGCAAAAAAAGGTCTTGCATTCCTTAGTGAACTTTACTGTTTAATATTACATTTTATTTATTTTCTGATATGTAATAAAGCCAGATCACTAATATAGTGTACTAATATACTAATAAGTCACTAGGCAATCATTCATAAATTCCTCATTGATTCCCGGCTTTGTTCAATTACAACTACATTATTAGTCAGCTTGTAAAAGCTCATTTTTGGTAACTGCTCATTACCAGTCTGGTGGGACTCCTGCGTGAGAACACTCTACGTGGACACTTGAGATGGAGATGACCGGAACACCAGCTGCGCATGTTCAGCCACTCTACAGTTCTAGACGGACCCGGGCCGTCTTCACGGTGCAGCAGGACAAGCTGCTTCAGAGCCCGCACTGCTGTGTTCTCCAACATCTGCTCCAGCTGTGAAAGACCACAACATCGGACCGGGGGTAAGAACCGAATGTGCACACCATCCATGATGATTAGGAGGGTATGGGTATGTAGAAATGTGGTCACGCTACAGTACACACCTGGCCAAGCGTGGGCTCCTGGTCTCCGAGGCCAACGATAAGGATGCAGTCTGCTTGTCTGATGCAGCGCTGAGTCCAGGGAGTCATACTGCTGTCGGTCTGATACAGAACTATACGATTGATGTCCTCCTGCTGGGCCAACCAGCCTGATAACCTGTACTCATGAATGCTGAAAGAAAATAACAAAGTTTGAAGTCTGACTAGTGAAATCTTGCCTTTTTTTGATTATTATTGTATAACAGCAGTTCTCATGGCAACACTGACTGCTGGGCAAAGCACAGGGGTATGTTCTTGCAGTTATTGATGGACTAATAACACAGACTAATAACAAAGAAAGCATATATTTTTGGTATCTTATTGCACAGATGTTCAGGGGCGGTGAGGTTCAAACGATTAAGGTTCTGGGTTACTGATCAGAAGGGCGGAGGTTCGAGCCCCAGCAGCGCCAAAGCTGCCACTGCTTAGCCCTCGAGCAAGGCCATTAAACCTATCTGCTCTAACTGGGATATGCCAGAAAAACATTTCACTGTGCTGTAAAGTGCATGTAACAAATAATTGAGTCTTAATATTTCACAACACTGAACAGATAAATATATGATGTGCCTTTCAATAATAATCTATAATAATTGGTGAATTGCTGTGGTATAAGAGGAATAAAACACATTATGATATGCTGTTACAGGACATTATTTGAATTTGGTGTGACAATGCATCCTAATACATCCTATTTCCTGTGTTTTATTCCTCACTGTCTCTCGATCTTGACTAATCTTTCTCTTACCTGTCTAAAGCGGAAGCTCCAAGTCTCTCTCTGATAATATCGCTCGTCAGCAGCAAAGTGGGCCCTAAAACCAAATCGAAGCATGATGTGTATTGTAATGAGGGTCCAATGTTTAAGCTTGAATCCTTAAACAGAGATAAATAGTGTTTTTTTTTATCCCCATAAAGTGTAAAAGCATCATTTTGGATAAATTTTTGTCAATTTCACAAAGGATTCATTCTATACATTTTGCCATTGTACACATTTCATGTATTCGTTATTTAACATAAGGATTAATATTGTTTATTAAACCTGAAATGGCATGTTTAATCACCTTCACCCAAAATGATCTGGAATAAATGATCCAAGTCGTTAGCATATAAAGATATAGTCATGGAAACAGTCACTTAAATCCAATCACCTCTTTTTCAGCAAATTAATGAGCCACAAATAAGATTTCAGAAGCTAATCAGTTCGTACCTATGGCACGGAGAGCGTGACTGAGCTCCAGGTTAAAGGCATTGATCGGCACTTCGTCACAAACAGGAAGTACCGCCACAGTGGACAGGTTGCTGGCCGGGTTGGTGACATCTGGGCTGGACGCCATGGTGGGCAAACCCAGGGCTGAACCTGCAGTGATATGGGATTAACACGAATACTGACTAGCGCAACCCTTATGGGCATTTTAAAAGAATAAAAGAAATAACGCTTTCGGTTTTATACTATGCGCAAATTTTTATATGTAGAGATTAGAATGATGAAGGTGTGTCCTGACCTGAGAAAGGTCCACGGGGCTGCTGGAGGTTTCCTAGAATCTTCTGACCCAACAAATGGATGAGCCGAGTAACAACCTACACATACATATTAATACTATATAATTCAATTCAGATCACATTAAGAATTACTTATATGTGAGATGTATGTGCTGTACCTGAGGATAACGCCTCTTAATGTTGTTTAGTGTTCCTTCTGGAAGTTTCACCAGTTCTGTGTCTCGGACCGCATGAACCGTGGTTGCCCGTGGCTGCCTGGTCAAAGCCTCTACCTGGAAATCAGTTATGAACAGAGGTGAGTTGCTAAGTTAGAAATATTCAGCATTTCTCTATCCATTGTTTCAGGATAAAATTTACAGTACAGAGTAAAACTGAGAGCTTACAGTTTATTTGTAGGTAAGTACAGCAAACCCAACACGTACACCAATCAACACCACATAATATTAACACATCAACATCCGGTCCGATCCCACAAGAAAGCCAATGTAGCACAACTTGCCGAAAAAGGCAAAAGAAAGAACACCCAGTGCACCACAATGTACCACGCACAGGGACCAGCAGGTAAGGAACCCGAGACTGCCGACCCAGCCTGATCGAAAGCACGTTCATAAGTCGGATTTGTTCTTAAGTCGGACAAAGTGAGTCTTACATGCCTTTGACACAAATATACAATGTATATTCGTGTCAAAGGCATGTGTGTGCATATTAATCCACTCGACTAAATCTCTGTCCCCTTTCCCCCACAGTGCCATTTCCCTACACTGGCCAAAAACCGTAACCAGGCCTAGGGAAATGAATCTCACAGTGAAATGTGAAATGTAGTAGTGTTGTCTGTGCACCTTTAAATGGCGAGGGGAATCCCCGACAGCATTTTGTTTCAGAGCTGTTTTCCACTGTATTGGACTGCGAACTCTGTTTTGTTGAGGATTTTACGAAATTAGGATTATTTACCAACAGGACAGCCATTTTCTATCATCTTGCTCCTGGACTGAACCGACAAGCACCCCACACGCGCACACATACAATATACCAGACATTTAGACATTTTATACATTCAATTACATATTGAAAATACTGTATATAATTGTAAATATTGGTATTTGGTGCACTGTAGTGTCTATTGTTTGTACAATACCTGTGAGCTACTTCCGTAATTTATTTGGATCTACGAATGTTCGTACGAGGTCCGTTCGTGTCTGCAGAAATTCGTAATTCGAATGTTCGTAAGTCGGGGACTACCTGTACTGGGTATAATGTCTTGCATTCTAAAGCTGTTCAGTGTATAGCAAGAGCCACTGTTAAACTTTTAAGGACAAGAAAATTTTAGGATTCAGTCTAGATGAATCCTCTTTTTTCATTAAAGAGACTCACCACTCCAATGAGATCTCCTCTACCGTACTCCCCTGCCAGCTCCTTCTTTCCATTCGCCTTCCGGATGACAGAACGCAGACGACCGTTCAGCACGATGTAGGTGCAATCTGACTGATCGTCCTGCCTGAAGAAAAAAGAAAGCATGTTCTGTGTAAAAGAAAAAAATAAAGATCAGTTTAATTCAGGACATGCTTCTAAATAAACTTCTGAAGCACCTGTAGAGAGCGCGTCCAGCCTCCACAGCCATCCAGTCTATAGCGAAGTCCATCTGCCTAACGAATGGAGACATACGGGTGGCCACAGTGTGAGCTGCACTCAGGACCACACTGGGCTGCTCCCTCATGATCCTACACGGAGACATCGAGAACACATTCAGGGCACTGAGCGACTACTACAAAATGTTGATTACTATTCATATTTTATAAGATGTATGTGGGTTTTTATAGGAAATGAATCAACAACAAGATGTTTATTTTTTTGTCCTGGCATGTAAATGACAAACCAAACGTTTTATCCATTTCTAATTATGTTTAATGTTCGGGAAATTATGCTAAATGGTTCGTTCTTTAATAATGATCATTTTCATCATTTTTATCACACTTCATAAAAATACTCATCTATTACAAAAAATGTAAAGCTTCATCTCTGACTGCTACAAAGCTTTGACACTGGAGACCTTCCAAAAATCCAAATCAACAATCATACTTATTTCAGTTATAGTTATTTTATCTTAGGAGGTTTCTCCTTGCCACCGTCGCCCATGGCTCACTCCTCGGAGTCAATCTGATAATTATGATATACACATTCCCTCACACTTTGCAAACTAATTTCCCTAATTTTCCTTTGATTCTGTAGAGCAACAATGACCACTGTTAAGTTCTGTTTAAAAAAACTAAACTGAATTAGTGTTAGAAGTGAAGTCTTCTAGGTGGCATGGTGGCTTAGGACCGTCGCCATGCACCTCCCGGGTCTGAGTTTGATTCCCGCCTCGGGTCTGTGTGCGTGCAGTTTCATATTGCATGTTCTCCCTGTGCTTGGTGGGTTTCCTCCGGGTACTCCGGTTTCCTCCCACAGTCCAAAGACATATTAGACTAACTGTTGCTCCCAAATTGCCCATAGTGTGTGAATAAGCTTGTGTGTGAGTGTGTGTATGTGTGTGCCCTGTGATAGATTGACACCTCATCTAGGGTGTACCCGCCTCGTGCCCTAAGTCTCCTAAAATAGGAGTGAGTGAAGACTCGTGATGTAACGTCTCCGACTCACTCATAGAAATCAGATTTGGAGATCCTGAGGAAGGTGCAGTCGCGCAGGGCGCGGACGGTGAAGATGAGCGGCTCTCCTGTCAGCACGGCCAGCTGACCCACCATCTCGCCCGGCTGCGTCACGAACAGGCACACGTCCTCCTGCTTGTCGATCATACGCTGATACACGTGCAGGCACCCGGACAACACGAAATGAAGACTCACGTCCTGGCAGAGAGGATAAAATGAGAAATATGTTATTCTCAGAAATGAGTCAGTTCACCGATACTGGAGAAGAGGAAAAACAGAACTTGAATCCATGGATGCTACTGTATGATGAGGGCTTAATGAATGAAAAAATATATATTTCTGGGGTTGAATGAAACAGTGAGTAACATAACATTAGTTACACTCGGCTTACCCATGCACCCATGACCAATTACAGGACGGAAATATTATTCAGATTTATCTTGCATATATATAAAAAGATTAATAAGATAAACAAGTACCACATTTGAACCAAGAGTTTTGGGCGGTTCATGGAATTTTCAAAAGCTTAAGGCTGTGATGCACTGTGAAAGAAAAAAGGATGAAGGGGAAGACGGAAGGCTGTGGGAAGAGGAGTGTGGGCGTACTTGGTCTCCCTGTCTGGCCAGGACGGCGCCTGCTTTGGCATGATGCAAGGTCACTCGTCCATTCAGCAGCGCAGGGTCCTGATAAACGACACAAAAGAACAAAGGATGAAGACGTGAGTGTAGGGTCAACCTTGAAAAACAAATATTATATTGTGAATAAGCTGAAACTGAAAATTATATGGAGTATTAAAAGTGGCACCAATTTACCTCGATTTTCATTAGTTTCAGGAACTCCTTCTGAGCCTCCTCGAACAGGGTGGCGTTGGGTCGTCCTGGCAACGGGCCGTAAATGTTCTCCATGCCCGTTTCCTCCTCGGGGTATAGATAGACACCCGACGGCACCTCATCCACCGTTACTCTTCTTTCTCGCTGATCCTGACACACAACAGACATCTCAATATTTAGTGTGGATTCTGATAACGGTAACTGTTAGGGGCGAGACGAGTGCCAGAATTGTTACATTTAAGACGAATAAAAAGAAGAAATATATATGAAGTTCTCAGTTTATTATCAGCAAAAAGAGCATATTTGATTGCGGCCTGTCATCAACCAGTCATTGACATGGTAGTCACAGAGAGACCCGGAGACGGACAGACGATAGGAAACACATCACTGAATCACACTTGGTTACATATTCAGACTCAAGCTGTTTGTATGTGTACTCATCTGAACACAAGCTATAGAAGGTGTTACCATATAAGGAATCAGGAAGCACCACTAAGGGGTTGTTCACATCATATAATAAAACCTTACAGTATTAAAAACTAGGCACCTATATGAAATATGCAGAATTTAGAATTAATGAAAGCCGTCCAATGAAGGACTTTCAAAAACATTTGCTTTTTAAACAGTGTACTTTTGCAAAAACTTAGGGAAGTGTTGGATGTGAGCGTTAGAGTAAGTGGGCGCGCGTGCGTGCGTGCGTATGTGTGCTGAGAGATAAATATTTTTTCTATAAATATATTTTATAATGACTGTAAGTTCTTCTTAACAACAACAACAAACAACGAAAAGGCTCTGTTCTAGGATTTTCATTTCCAGGGTTATATTTACATCTTAAATCAATTCATTCAAATATTTTCAAATAAGTAATTTGCAGGATCATAAAAAATGTAAATAATTAAAAAAGTGTTTGAGTGTGTGTGTGTGTGTGTGTGTGTGTGTCTAACCCGTGTAAACGTGGGAGCTACAGGTGTTCCATCCTCAGCAGAAACAGAAATGCGGCCCCTCTCGTACGCCATGTCGAAATCTGAACGCAGGCTCTTTTGCATGCCTGCACATCCAACACAAACACAAACACACACACACACACACACACACACAGTCACAATAGGTCACTATTTCATAAAACATTTCTTATTTCTCCAACGACAATCACGTGGTAGCTCTGGATATTCTTCATTACAGTAGATGAAGTTTATTACCACACGACTCCTGTAGTTTCCATCAGTGCATGCTGCTATATTTGCTGCACACCAAAATGACAAACTACTCATAATTAGCACTAGAATGAGATACAGTGGAACCTAGGATTACAAGCATAATTCGGAAGCGGGCTCGTATTCCAAAACACTCGTAAATCAAAGTAAATGTTCCCATAAAAAAATAATGGAAACTCAAATTATTCGTTCCACAAAAATAAATACATAAAAATTTTTTATACAAAATGTAAAGTAAAAATAAAACACTGCACTTTACCTTTAAAAAAAAAGTTAAAATAAATCCTGACAGATAAATGTTTACGTTTGTGCGCGCAGGCGCTGTGTGTGTGTTTGTGTGTGTGTGAAGCTAAAGTAAGTGGAGACTCTTACTTTCAGCCCCTCCTGTCTCCCCCTTCTCATCTTACACAGTAAACCTTTCTCCTCTCTTATTTCACACAAGCACACACACATACACAGACATTAACGGAAAGACTTTTTGTCGGAATAATTAGCAAATAACATCGCTAATGACACTTGCCTGAGGGCATACTAACGGAATCACTGCTGTAAAGTAAAACAAACAAATGAACCTGCACTTTACCTTTAAAAAGAATCGCAACAGAGCAGTGTTTCTGTGTAGAGCAGAGTATGTGTGTGTTTGTGTGTGTGTGAAGCAGAGAGGGGGTGCTTCACACACAAACAAACACACACACACACACACACACACACACACACACACACAAAAGGCGAGAGAGAGAGAGAGAGAGAGAGAGAGTGTGAACCAGCACGGTGTCAAATTACGCGCATGATACATGATACTCGGTGCTCGTAAACCAAAACTTGTTCGTTTTTCAAGTCAAAATTTATTAAAAATCTTTGCTCGTCTTGCAGAACACTCGCAAACCACGTTACTCGCAATCCGAGGTTTCACTGTATATACCCAACTTCAGATACACAAACACAACCACACATACAGAGGAAAGATACTCACCAGCAATGTCCACAGGCATGGAGATAGCCCTACTCAGTGTCGGGATGGTGCCGCCTTCCTTCCCATGATCCACTGCTTCAATTCACACCCAAGGAAAAAAAGAAAAAAACAATCATTTATTGATCTATATACACTGCCTGGCCAAAAATGTCTCCATTTCAGGAGGGGTCAAATTATTGGGCTTCATCAAGCAAAGAAAACGACTAAGGAGTTTTGAAATTAGTGGAACTGGGGTTAAGAACGCTTAAACACATTATCATAACATGGAAGGATCGTGCTGAACGGGCAAGTTTGTGGAAGAGACATGGTCGGGAAAAAAAATGATGAATGGAGATCACTTTAAAGCTTGGAGCATTTTCATACACACACAATGATGATGAGAACGTACAGGATTGAGTAAGTTATAGATGCTCATGTGAGCATGAGGAATCATTTCTATACATGTTGATGCGGCCCCAGGAGAAGTTATTGAGATCATTCTGCTCAAATAATTCACTCTCTTTCCTCAACACAAGTAGCAACATTACTACTACCAGTATAAACGCTGTGTTTTTTTACAGTTGCTTTCTCTTTTCTCCAGTTGTCTACATTTTTGTTTGGCGTTCTTACCGCTGGCATCCCGGACGGCGGCGTCCCGCTGGTCCTCGGGCACAGTGAGGCTGCTGAAGCGTTTGCTGTGGCGTACAGGGCTGGTGCGGGTGGTGTGTGGAGAGAGCACGGAGAGCCGCAGTGGCTGCATCTCCTGCCGAAAAAAAAGACTCAAACCTTAATCATGGTAATTTTAGACTTTAAGATAATCAAAACTAATACTGATGAATTATCTGTCTCTGTGTGTGTGTGTGTGTGTGTTGAATTATTTAAAAAATATATATTCAAAATGTATGCTTTTAAAAGAATGCACTAGAATAGAATGTGAACGAGATCTTCCCAAATTAGTTGCTTTATTATTATTATTGAAATTATTATTAGTAGTATTATTATTATTATTATAAAAAGGATAACCACTTTTTCAATATTTCATACATCACTGCATTGTGTGTGTGAGACTTACATGGCAGAAGAGCTCATTAGTAAGACCTAGGTAGTTGTGTAAAGCCAGGACAGTCACTCTCTGCAGCCTCACCATGATGATCTACAAACAGAAATACAAGGGTGAGTCAAAAATTATCTGCACTCCGGTTATATTAAAACTCCTGTTGGCAGGACTGTCTCATCAGCGCTTTCTGTTCAAGTCTACTGTCTCCCCAGTCACTGCTGTGCAGGTGTGAACGTGTTACATCAGGTTATTCGTAACTGCGGTGCGAGCTAAAAATGAATGTCCTACTTGTGATTTGCACGAAAGAAGAGCGAAAGAAAGATGTCTACCTGGCAAAGGGTCTACCTGGTGCCGAAACAACTCACGGAAGAGCGGAAACAGAAGCGTTTGGATATCTGCAAACAAAATGTGGACCAATAGGCTCCTTCTAAGGAAGGTGAAAGTTTCTTAAAGAGAATCATTACTGGTGACGAGACGTGGATTCATCACTACGAGCCTGAGAGTAAACAGCGGAGTATGTAATGGAAACATCCTCAATCACCAACTGAGAAAAAGTTCAAAACTCATCCACCTGAATTCAATTATTTGGGTGGGTGAGTGAATACTTTTGGCAATATAGTATAAATATCTGTATTAAAAGTCTGTTCAAGGAAAGGAAATCCAAACACATACACACCTGCACCACACGCACCAAACTCTCTGGATATTTCTCAAAGATGGACAGAAACGCCTCAACAGGCAGACGCAGAACTGTGGACACCTCTGCAGCTCTGGCAGACACTGTACGGTAAGCCCTCTGGTGACCCTGTAACACAGACACACACACACACACAGGAAATGTTACCTACTAAACAAAGATTTAACATGAAATACCTAATCAAAACAAAAACAAATATGGAGATGTGGGCGTGGCTTACCGTGATGACATCAAGAATGCTCAGTAAACTATGAACCGAATCTCCGGGAAACACCTCTTTCACCACTCCATCCTTTCCATCCTTGAGAAAGAGACAGAGAGAGACAGAATATAAAATTTTTCTTTAATTCCTATAATTAAAGAAATACGCCATTCTTTTTCTGACCTTCATCCACCGCATGTATTAAGTGTATAAATGTATGATCGATCGCTAACATTATTCCCAAATTATATCCCAAATATTCATTAATAATATTTGAAATATTCTGGTAGATAATGCCCAGTAAAACAGATCGGCCTCTTGACGCCTTTTCAGTCAGACGTCATCTAATTAAAGAGCTTAAAAACGTAAATAATTAATCAACTTGCTGCAGCAGTAAACACGTTTACGGCAGCATGAGGCTAATGATTCTGAGAGGACGACTTGTGGTTGTGTTTACCAAAGCAGACAGACGGGCTCAAAATAAAGCGTGTAGTGAGGTTGTTTCAGCGTGACGGTGCACAAAAACCATCAAATCCTCAGGCAAGGGTAGACTTCTATTACATAAGCGAGTTTGAAAATAGAGTGTTTTCTGTTCTTTCTGTTCAAAGTCTTAATTCTTGTCCGTGGTACTCACACATGAGCCACGGATGCAGCAGACAGAGATGGGTGTATACCTTTAATAAAGATCAACATCAACCAAACCCCACAGTAACACACATGAATCTGTTCTGATTAACAAAATCGCTAGTGATGTTAGTATCATACACAATGAAATACATACTGGACACAGCTACTGTACACACAGTGTTAATAATATTTATCCTATACAGGTAGTCTCCGTTCTATACAGGTTACGTTCTATACAGGTTACGAACATTCGAGTTACAAATTTCCGCATATACGAACATTCGTAGATGCGAACAAATCATGGCAGGAGCTCATGTGTATTGTATAGAAAATAGACACTGCAGTGCACCAGATACCAATATTTACAATTATACACAATATTTTCAGTATAAAATGTATAAAATGTCTAAAGTCTGGTATATTGTGTGTGTGTGTGTGTGTATGTGTGTGTGTGGTGGGGGGATGAGTC
>JAOVVB010000028.1:8937947-8948454 GCA_028570985.1 Heterobranchus longifilis | reverse complement strand
ATCCTTACCTTATCTTATCTCACTCAGTAAATAACTCAGATGTAAAAAGAGAATTAACTTACTATTTGATGGAAAACTGGAAACCCTGTCCTTTTTCCACCAAGCAGAAAATAAAGTATTGAAAAACCCTAGAGCCTTCTGCATGGTGTCTTTGCTTCCCTCAGCAGTGAGCAGTGAACAGTGATCCCTTTGAAGTCTGGAGCTGAACTGAGCACCTGTACGGCAGAGCGAGTCTCCCACGACCAGGAAAGACGCAACAATCTCTCTCTCTCTTTCTCTCTCTCTCTCTCTCTCTCTCACACACACACACACGCAGAAAGAGGGTCAAGATAAACATTAAAACATCGCAGGACAGTGACGTGGCTGTGTGTGTGTGTGTGTGTGTGCGCGCGCGCGGCCACACCGGGTGAACTGAGTGAAATGTAAAGAGTTTTTTAGAAGCTTTAAGAAATTTGTTTGACGTAAAATATGTGACTTTTGAATTTATTGGGCAAAAAATATATCTACAAAAAAGTCATTGATGGAGCATTTATTTATTAAAAAAATTATTAAACGCGCCTGCTGAAACTGTCTATTGTACAGAAATTATGCATTAAATAAAAATTCCATTATTAATGTTTATATTATTATTATTGTTATTATTATCATTATTATTATTAACGTTAATAATAATATCTTATTTCACAATGTTCAATGAATAATGTTTTAAACCTGAATTAAACTATTATAACAGCCTATTATTAATCTGTTTTTTACAACTTAATTAAATCACTATTGTGAACCAAAATTCCATGAGTGTTTTCAGCCCTAAAAATATGATAACATATGCGAAATTATATCATGAAGTAAAATCTATCAAAAACAACAATACCTTCTTAAATCCCTGGCTATTAACTTATATTTATACTGTATATTTTAAGCTACATAAAGATTTTCCTTCTAAATTATATTGTTGTTGTTATAATAATAATAATAATAATAATAATAATAATGATATTATTACCTGTCCAGGGTGTACCTTACCTAGTGCCCTGTACAGGATAAATGGCTTAGAGAAAAAGTTATTATTATTATTATTATTATTACTCACTTGTTCTCTAAACCATTTATCCTGTACAGGGCACTAGGTTAGGCACACCCTGAACAGGTTTCCAAGTCAGCACAAAGAACAAAAGTAATTTGATATAATAATAATAATAATAATAATAATAATAATAATGTTTTTTATTCCACAAATCCAGAGCTGCTTGATGAATACTGAATTAGATCTGAATTAAACTATGTTGAATATAGCTTATTATTATTATTATTATTATTATTTTATTTCTTGATTAAATAATTTATGTAAAACAATCCCATAAATGTTTTCTGCTCTTAAAATATGTTAAAATGTTAAATTCCTGGCCATTAATTTAAAGAGAACCTTATTTTAAGCTTCAAAAGATCTTTTCCTCCTTAAATGATTTTGTTGTGTGTTTGTTTTTTTAGATTTGCTCTTTTCATGCATGATGTATTAATGTGACCTTAACTTTACATATTAAATAATGATAGCAACTGTGAGGCAACACAATGTAATAATAAAATAATAGTAAAGCAGGAAGGAGTAAAATTGGTAAGCTAATACGCATTTAGTTTCTGCTCCTGTTTTTCCTGCTTTGATGTAAGTGTACATTTACAT
This sequence comes from Heterobranchus longifilis, assembly GCA_028570985.1. Taxonomy (NCBI): domain Eukaryota; kingdom Metazoa; phylum Chordata; class Actinopteri; order Siluriformes; family Clariidae; genus Heterobranchus; species Heterobranchus longifilis. The sequence goes on along the minus strand of JAOVVB010000028.1, from coordinate 8,946,776 downwards.
GAGAAATCAAAGAACACTGGGAATAACTATAAATTGTATTTTTTTATATGGATTAAATTGCAGTGTATTTGCCTGAATAAGCTGCATGCTATATTTTGCAAACGGCTTTGCAAAATCTATATATATAAAACAGGAATTCTGTTTGTGGCTTTGTGTGTTTGGGCAGGTGGGTACGTCACAGGCGTTCCTCACACAGCTGTGTTACAGGTGTTCCTTGCTGAATGTAACAATAGGCTATTTTGTGATGTCATAATAACAGAAGGCAGCATCATCATCAACTTTTATGTCATATTGAGAGAGCTCATAGTTACTGAGACCCCTGATCAGGTCGCAGAGCGTCTACGGTGACGGCGCATATGACAAGTCAATAAAACCCTGAATCAGACTGCAACGCGTCTACAGCGATCTGACAGGCAGAATTAGGGGCTCCCAAAACATTGGAGCAGTGCGAGGAGCAGCAGCGAGTTGACCATAAACACGGTTTATTGGATGTTCATTTACTGCATTCCTAACACTTAAGCTCATTTACATCACACAAACCTAGTGTCACTTGTTAAATAAATATGAACTAGTCAATATGATTTCAGATACCGCTCAAAAAAATTAAGAGGATATTTAGTCCCGGTTTGACTTGAACATGTATATATGGTGCTATGGTGGTTGTATTTACTGTCTCTGTCTCCAGTGCATTGACGGCACTGGTCTAAGGATCGACTGGCTCCGGAACCTTCCAGACTGTGAACTGCAGGAAGCAATCACAGACATAAACCAAACTCACTAATGTATATTAATAAGACAAAAAGCCATTAAATTAACAGGACAATAAAACTATGTCGACTAAATATTTTAAATACTAGCATTGATAAACCTGAAAAGGAAAGTGATTTATCTAGAATATTGTACGAACAATGACAGCAATGTGTGGCCCCTGTGATGAAAAACTTTTAAGTGATCCAAAGTGACCCATCCTGACTCATGTGCCAATGTACACTCATTACTCAGTGACCATTTAGCGAATATAATTGTTACAGCTAAAATACAGCTAAGAGGATGCTCACTCACTTACTCATTGTCTATACCGCTTTATTCTGTATACAGGGATGCGGGGGGAGAGGGCGGCCTGGAGCCTATCCCAGGAAACCTAAAGCACAAAGCGGGGTACCTGGTGCGCAGTCATATTGGAAATGGTTTGGTGTTGTTTTTCAGGAGTTGGGGCTCTCATGCTCTCAACTTGGGCCAACATCAGTGTCCTACCTCACAAATGTACTTTTGGAAGAATGGTAAAAAATGCAATTAAAAACACTTATAAACCTTGTAGAAATCCTTCCCAGAAACATTTAAGTTGCTATAGCTGTGTATATGCAGAGAGGCCCAAAAATGCATACACACAGTGCCCTTTTACTCACTCATCTTATATACCGCTTTATCCTGTATTCAGGGTCACGGGGGGCCTGAAGGCTATCCCAGGAGACTTAGGGCATGAGGCAGGGTACACCCTGGACAGGGTGCCAATCCATTGCAGGGCGCACACACATACACACACTACGGGCAATTAACCTAACCTACATATCTTTGGACTGTGGGAGAAAACCAGAGTACCCACGGGAAACCCACCAAGCACGGGGAGAACATGCACACTCCATGCATACAGAGACAGGAATCGAACCGGACCCTGGAGGTGCAAGGCTACAGAGCTAACCACTAGACCACCGTGCCGAATGCCCTTTTATAAAAATCTAATTGAATTATGGCAGCAATGTGTTGTATTATGTTTCCTCTAAAGATGTCAGTAGTCGCATCATCGTTGATGCCATCATGTGACCGTCAGAAGAGAGATATATATTTTTCATGTTGAAGTGTGTATACGTGTTTGGTCCCCTCTGTGTAGATAGATACACACACACACACACACACAGAGACAATGGGATTTGTTGCTAATATTAAGGAATTGTTTAGTGTTTGCTAACAACATTAATTTGTATAAACCATTTGTAGTTAAAGAAACTTTTATACTGAGTGCCCCAAAATGAAGACTTTTAAACTAAACAGGAAGAACATCATTTGACCCCGGATGTAAAAACTCGTGAAGAATTAAATTCCAATGTGAATGACTTTTACTCGGAGAGTGAGCTAATATTTAGTCCTATAAAACAGGCACATATCACGCTGTGGATTAAAATAAAAATAAAATCCGGAAATGATTTTGAGGACTTTGTCGCGAGCGTCCGTTAGAACACGTGAGCTGAAGCGGCTCGCGCGAGCTGAGAGCAGTTTAAGCTCGTGCTTTGCTGAGAGCGGTAGAGCGGGGTTTGTCCTCAGGTCGGTATCAGCGGATATCTTCCACAACCTGGCTCTAGAGGACTGGATCTACGAGTGTGTGGAGCTGCAGAGCCGGAGCGTGTTGTTGTTGTGGAGGAACGCTCCGGCTGTGGTGATCGGGAGGCACCAGAACCCCTGGCAGGAGTGTGAGGTGAAGCTGCTGAGGCAGAGCGGGATCCCGGTGGCGAGGCGGAGAAGCGGCGGGGGGGCTGTGTACCACGATCTGGGCAACATAAACATGACCTTCTTCACCTCGAAGAAGAAATACGACCGCATGAGGAACCTGGGGGTCATCACCGACGCCCTGAAGGCGCTCAGTCCCAGTCTGGATGTCTGTGCCACAGAGAGATATGACATCATCCTGAACAAGTGTTATAAAATCTCCGGCACTGCAGCCAGACTGGGCAGGACGGCCGCCTATCACCACTGCACCCTGCTGTGCTCCGCAGACCGCTCCATCCTCTCGTCAGTCCTGAAAAGCTCATGCACTGGCATCAAAAGCAACGCCACCCCCAGCGTGCCATCCCCGGTTACAAACCTCTCCGATCACGACCCCACCCTGACCCCCGACTCCCTCATGGAAGCCATCGCGTCTCAATATAATAAAGAATTCGACCTCGACAGTCCCGTCCTTACAGTCGACCCGGAATCACAAGCGTCTATAGCTGATATTCACAAGAGGACCTCTGAGCTCAAAAACTGGGACTGGGTTTATGGAAAGACCCCAAAGTTCAGCATTTGCACATCTTTTATGGTGGGGAACACCAACATTGGACTGGAGATGGACATCAAGAATGGGGTTGTAGAAACCTGCGTCATGGACGTGCCCCGTGACTGGCTGCCTGCGGACTTCGTGAAAGAGTTCTGCTCCAGTTTAACAGGCGTCCGGTTCTGTCCAAATGAGTTCTCCGTGGCTGCAGCGGCTCTCCTGAGGACGACGCCGCCATCTTCCCGTCAGCACGCACAAAACACACTAAGAGTCTGTGAAAGTATTGTATCAGTAATGTAATAAAAGGATTGGATTAGTCTGTGAAGTCCTTGTCCAAGCACCTGATATGTTCACTCGTTCTCAGTTATCTAACTAACACCAAAAACATCAATTACATAAAATGAAACATCTACACAGTATCTCTATCTAGCTATCTTATCTTATCTTTAACACGTGATACATACCTTTGTTCCCTTATACCCCAATAACATTGTGAGCTGATTTCAAAAGTTTACACCCCTCTCCCCCCAAATAAAAATAGCCCTCGCCTTTATAGTTATCCACACTCGAGAGCTCACAAGTATGACATTTTTGTCATATATACACACAAAAATACTGGATTTCTTTCAAAATCGTGAAACAACACATATGGCATTAGGTCATTAAGTAAAAACAAGTCAGTTGTTAATTTAAGACACAAAGGTCAGCTGAACAGTTTTTATAAGAACAGTATTGTCAAGTGCATTTGCAGAACCCATCATCAAGCACATTGATGAAACTGGCTCTCATGAGGACCATCCCAGGAAAGCAACACTAAAACTTACCTCTGCTGGAGAGGTGAAGTTTATTTAGAGTTACCAGCATCAAAATTCACCAATTAACAGCACCTTAGATTAGAGCCGTTGTGAAGGCCTTACAGAGCATAAGGAGCAGACACATCTCACTAGTCTAAAAATCAGGAAAGACCATGTTTGACTGCTAGTGTGTGTGTATATATATATATATATATATACGTATAAAAAACATACAAAAAAATGCCATACGCAAAGAGGATTTTAAAAACATTCCTGCATAAAAGTACGTTTTTATAAAGTATGCTAAAATGTAATAAAATAAACACAGTCAATATTTGGTGTGAAAACTCTTCGCTTGAAAATAATCAGTAGTGTTAGATAAAAAGGTGTAAGTAAAACAGCTGTTAGGTTTTACTGAGTGTGCTGGAGAATATGCTGAAGAGTTTGTGACTTTGTCACACATTTCTATTGTTATGCAAAACGCAGAGGCCTACATTATTATTGTTATCATTATTATAAGTATTATTATTATTCATTTGTTTTATTTGAAAACTGGTCTGTCATGTAATATGTTGCCTTCTTAACAGGAAATGCAAATATTCTTCTGTAATGTTATTTATTTATTTTTTAAGTTATACATGGAAATATTAAATTATTTTGTACAAAATAATGCGGACATGATAAACCTATATACAAGGGAGTATCAAAAAGTTTCGAGACTGGTGTGCCACTGATCTGGTCTCTTTCCCCATACGTCCTCCCTTAGACACCTTAACGCCTGACAGTAAAATTCGCAATTGATGGTCTGGCACCTGAGGACCAATCCTTTATGTACAATGCTGCGAATGTCAAAAAAAGACGATGAGCATGCACTTGGTTGAGCTGTAAATCTGCCTCAGCTTTTTTGGTCGTGGAGATGATGGGCTCTTCCACTGTAAAGATTGTTGCTTCGTCTCAGGGGACAAACGTCTCAGCCTGTGGACGAACTTGGCAGAAAACAGAGGCATGTTCACATCATATGTAAGGATTGCCTGGACAGTTTTGTGTACCACACCAACAGTTGTGGATTGTTCTCTGACGTTCTCGGGGTTAAGCGCATTGAAGGTCTTCCTAAACTTTCATCATCAGTCATTTGTCTCTGCTCTTAAAGCACGTGTGCCACTCAAAACATCTCAAACGACGATTGCAGCATTACCCATAACTTGTAGAATCATCAAACATATCTGTGGCAGACTTTCCCAATTTCACATATAATTTATGTGTGTTCCCCTTGATCTAACTTGCTGCCCATGATGAAATACCAGACGTGGTAATGCAAGTGGTTAGAATAGTAGCACCAGTTGCACAGCTCCTGATGTACACAGGATGATGTCTTTTGGCACACTGACTAATGAAGCTCCTTATGACTGTACGTGCAGCCTCGTGCTGCCCTCTGTTGGCGTGTTACAAAACTTTTTGCTTCCACAAAATTCGCAATAAACATCAAGACTTTTACACAGTACTATGCACAAAAAAACATACATATCTTCATATGTATTAACTATATTCTATTCATCCTTTCTTTTGATTCAGGTTCCTGCTCTGTATAATACAGCACGGTGATAATTATAATGTGTCAAATCCCAAATCACTCACTAACTACGGAGCCCTCTAGTGCACTGCTTTAGTTGCAGCACTCACAACATTTTCCTGCCCTACGTAGTGCATCATGCGAGGGAATGCGGGATGGATTTGCAACAGGGCGAACCTTCATTCGGCACATGCGCAGTCCTGCCCTAGGCGACCATATGCGCTAAGCGGTGACTACACAGCAGAGAGAGAGAGAGCTAAGAGGGAGAAATTCTCACACAGTAACCATGGGAAAGAAACAGAAAAATAAAGGAGATGACGGGTAAAGTATACTGTGGTGAAGGCGCTCGTTGCGGATGTGAAAGCTTTGCAAGGGGTGTGTAAGTGTTAGCCGTGTGAGTGTGAGCCATGGGCTTCATGTGGCGGTAGCTAGTTAGCTTAGCATGTGTGGCTAGGCCTAGGTCGCTATACCGGCTTTGGGATGTTACTGTAAAGATGCTCAGCTGGGAGTTAGGATGTTGTTTAGTCTCTGTAAATGTGAGGTTGTGTGTCAGGGGTGTATTATGAAGAGAGAATGAATAAATAAAAGAAAATCATCTGCTCCAGTCACGTGATGTTCTCCCCAGCAGTGCAGAGTAACGTGCATATGAGTGCAGCATCATCTGTTTCATTGTAATGCTGTATTGTCTCTTCACACACACACACACACTCTCACTGTGTTGTGTGCCTGACTTTTGTCTCTTAGCTCATTTTCTGACTCCATGATGATGATGATGATGATGAAGCAGTGACTTGTTTACAGGATTAGAGAGAGAGAGAGGAAGTGTACAGGTTGCACGGTGCAGCCTGTGACACGAATAGTAACGCAGTAAGCTTTTATCATGTGGCCCGATGGCTAGTGCGCATGCTCGCAAGTCGCTTGATGACGTCACAGCTTAAGTTTTCCTGTTCATTTATTGCATCATCTGACTGTGTGGAGAAGTTTCAGTATCCCGAGTCCAATCTAATATTAATATAACTATGGCTTTTTTTTTTAATTTAAATGTTATTTTTTTAATAGAAAGAAGTCCTCTATGGTCAACACCATAAACTCTTTATGTATTATGTGCGAATACTGTAATTCTCTCACGAACAGACAAGGAGTCATGAATGGAGTCAACGCACTCATTACATATTACGCGACAGTTCGTTTCCGAGTATCCTGATTGGACGACTGGCGATAGTGGACGATAACGGTGCTGGGATGTTTTACGTTAAGCCCAGACATTGATTTTGATATCGAGTTGTAGTTGTTAGTCTTTTGGCTGCTTCCACAGAGGGGTCGCCACAGCAGACCGTCCGATCCACACGCGGCTTGGCAAAGGTTTTACGCCAGATGCCCTTTCTGATGCAACCCTGCCATTTTATCCGGGCTTGGAACCGGCACTCCAGTGGATGTGGTTTGGGCATTGGGTGGGAACTGACCCCGGGTCTTCCACATGGCAGGCGTTAAACCTATCATGCTTAACAGTTTTTAATACGTTTTAATGTAATAATTCTGCTATGGTGATACAGGAGAAACAAAAAAATAGTGTTTGACTGAAATAATGAATGAATTCTTGAACTAGTCAACCGTTATACAACAATTAGTTGCATCATCTTTCTTGCTTAACAGCATTTGTAATCCAGTAGGTTACATTACCATCAACTGTAGGTCTCATTCTTCCTCATCTTCCCGGGCTCTTAAAGCTGATTAAAACTTCTAATGCGTCCCTCCCTGATCTTGTCTTGACTCGATCTGTGTGGTCTGATTGGACGAGAGGCATTACGTAAGTTTTGTGATGGATCACCGGGACATTTTACTGTATACATGCCTCTGAGTCACAGGTGTTCTATAGTCATTAAGTACACTAACTGTCAAGTCGCAGCATGAGTGAAAGTTGCCTCTGTGTGTTATTTAAGCCTAAGATGAGCTACACAGCTACACTAGCTCCTAACACAAGACTGAATCCCAAATCCCTCTCTAACCCCTGATCACTACTTGGTGTATCGGATGAGTGATTGTACATCCTACATAGATAGCACTCTAGCTTTCTGTTTGTAGATATTTAAGATTTAACTCAAGAAACCCGGAGGTTAACTGAGCTGCTATTCGTATGTGGAATAAGTGGAAATGTAAAGAGAAACTTGAGAGACTCGCCGAACTCTCCACCACCTGCATGGTTTGTTCTCTTCAGCTATTGTCTACATAGTGTATCCAGTAAGAATTTTGAAAAACTATGTTCACCCCTGTTAGTCACCCGCTCCACCTGTTGCAGAAGTATGTGTCTGTTGGCAGAGGAAAATAACTAATTAAACAAACAAAACATAATCTGTTAATAATAAATGGTGTTTTTGGAGCTGTTGTATAAGGCTAATTATTGTATAATGCTATGCGTGCTAATATTCAATACAACAGCACTCCCTCTTGTTTTGATGTTGCTTAATTTTAGTAATGAAGAAAATCTCCAGACTGCATGTAGGTGGGATGAAAAAAAAAATTTTCTCTTATGTGGGCGCAAATCAGTGTTTACACACTGGTGGTGTGAGTTGACCGTTGCACGCTTAGAACGTAATCGGATTTTTCTCTAAAAGGGTCTAAATATTTGTTGAAGGCGTGTGTGCCAGACAGTCATGGGTGTGAATGAACATGAAGACAGTGGATCAAGGAGGGGGGGGAATAAACAGACCTAAGTACACATTGTCCAATTAAATTACAGCTTGGACAGAAGGACAACCTATTAAGCCATAGTCAACACTAAAAACTTTTTAAATTTTACAAACATTGTAAATGTGTGTTCTCCACATCATTCCTATTATACTGTAGATGAACCCTATGACCTTATAACCTACAGACTAAAATTGAAAATGTGAAAAAGTCTGTCTGTCTGATGTCGATTCAAAACAACAGGTCGGTGTTGGTTTAATACCAGTAAGCTCTGTACGAGTTCCCTGCTAGGGTGGATCCTTCCTGTTAACACCTTATCTAGCGTTTAGAAAGGGAACGCATTACACTGAGCAGTCCCTTATCTAGTCCTTGACGTTGCTCATGGTGGAACTTTTTTTTTTCTCCCGCAAAACTCTTGTACTTTATAATACTGCAACAGTGTTGCAGATCGTAGCCGGGGTTTCTGAAGTATTTTTATTTTTTTATTTTTTTTATAAATTTAGTCCTGTCCAATTCTTTTTCCTCCGATTTTCTCCCCAATCTAGTCGTGTCCAATTCCCCTCCCGTCACTAGGGGGTTTCCACATTAAGGCTACTAACCTCCATTCAGCCAGGAGGGCCGGTGGCTGTCACGTGTTTCCTCCGATCCACGTGACACCGGTCGACCTCTTTTTTCCGAACTGCTTGCTCACGCACCGTTGGGGGCGGCGTCACACACTCGGAGGCCAGCGCTATCCGCTCCCTCCGCGTGCG
>JAOVVB010000028.1:8917263-8931202 GCA_028570985.1 Heterobranchus longifilis | reverse complement strand
GGGGGGGGGGGGGGGGGGGGGGGGGGGGGGGTATGGGGGTATGGACCTGTATGGAGTATGGACTATCCTGAAAATGGTTGATATGTGGCGAGTATGTTTTATCACCTCCTCCGTATCGTGGACATCCTCACACTGCGAGACACTCAACCGAGTTATTTTTATTTTATTTTTTTGACGTGCCAGAAATCCATCTATCCTACCGACCTAGAGTCGGATTCTTGTTTTATTTGAGAGATTAACCCTAGTCTCGCTGCACGTCGCACAATAAATAATCAGGCAGCTTCTAAAATTAGACCGAAAGTGTGCATTGTCTGTCTGACTTTCTGGAGAAAATCGTCTGCACCAGACTCAGCACTGTTTTTTTCTTTTCTTTTTCTTTTCTTTAAAGAGAAATAAAACGATGAAGGATGATTCTATGCCTGGCAGCCGTAATTCGATTTGAATGTAACCTAAATTAGACGCTGTTTGAGGCTTCGTTTTCAAAATCCTCTGAGGCAGCAGCAATATGATATGAGGCAACTGAGGCCTTGGTTTGTTTCACAATAGAGAATCGTCTCCATGTTTAAGGAGGTTTACCTCGGGAGAGGAGATGGATTATTCTATCGGTGGTTATTTTCAATTATGCAGTTGCACGATGCGTCTAATTCATCCACGCTAAAAGAAAAAAAAGTAGCAAATAACCTGCTATGTGCTAATCAGTTATTCAACCATAAATCCCATACAATGTCAATTTATCTTTTTTTTTTCATAAAAATATAAATGAAAAAGTTAAAATCATTCGGCTTTCCCTGAAGGTCTCGAGGGCCCTAAGGTTTCCCGTTTATTTTGCACTAGCATGCTGTAGCCTTCTTTGCTACTTATCAGAGGAAATATACAGAACAAACGAGTTACTCGCCTTGTCTAACACACCATTGGACCCGGTCACACCATGTGGTCAAGCACTTTTCTGTTTATCATCCTAATTTCTCCGTTATGCGTCCGTTCATTCTTTAGTTACTTTTTACTGGAGTGTCAGTGTTTCATCACCCAATATGTGTGTGTGCTGAGAACAGCAGTTGAGGGAGTTTGTGAGAGTGTGCGAGAATGTGTGTGTATGCGGGTCCTGCCCCGTTTCGTCCGGTCCCGTGACGTGCCCTCCTCTGTGAGGTGCTTTCCATTGCTGATGCAACTGTATGTAAGGCTGCTGTATATAAACAGCTCCATGTGTCATTCATTTCCTTATTGCTGTAGACGCTGCGGCAGGTAAGAACTCGCAGAGCTTTAACTCGCGCTTCAGGTCCGTTATGACTTTGAGATTAAATGTACTGCAGGATGATGGACAGGTGAGTTGAAAGAAATTATTATTATTTCCCACCACGGAGCTGCTGGATTCTCGAGGATTAAAAAGCTGTTGGTTAATTTTCCGTAGCAGCGGCTCGGACAGGATCGCCTGCTGTGCTGTAATTTAAATAATTACTTTGTTTATGTTGAAGCGCTTATTTTAATATGTTATTGTTTCTACAGAAACCCGTTCACGCATTTAAAAACATGTCTGTATTTTACAATGGAGAAAATATCCATTTTCATTCAAGGGGAATCAGCAATAATATGGCCTGATAGGAAATGTTTATTTCAAACTTATAGAAGGAGTTTCGGAAGTAAATCACATGGAAAACCTCCAGGACAGAGAAGTTTGTGCTTTTCTGGATTTTTAGTCATGAAAAAGTGTATGTGTGAGAGAGAGATAAAAGGCTATGGGGCAACAGTATAGCTGTGACGAAAGAAAAATCCACTTCAGGCCATAATTAATTTCTTAATATTGAAAAAAATGTGGTTAAATAGTGGTTAAATTGTGTCGTGTGTGTGTGTGTGTGTGTGTGTGTGTGTGTGTGTGTGTGGAATCAGCCCAAAACAATAATGTATACACTCTTCTGGAAAAGGCAAATGGCATGATGTATATTATATGATATAATATTATGATAATATTAATATTATATTAATAGATCTATCAATCTATTATGAATATTATGATATATATATGATATCACTATATATAACAAATAACAATAAATGTAGTATTAAAATATTTATTTACTACTAAATAAGTTAAGTAGAATTTAAGTACTAAATATTTATTTTCCAGAAGTGTGTATAAAGTTTTTTTTTGTCTGTCTCTTGCTATATATAATTTATACATTTATTTATTCATTTATTAATTTCTTGCCCACCAGTGTATAAGCAATTACTTCTATGATGCCTAAATGAACACTCGGATGCTAAATGAATGACGCCTCATTCGATATATTCCATCCACAGCGCCAAAGACGACGGAGTCGACATCGACGCCTTAGCAGCTGAGATCGAGGGAGCCGGCGCAGCCAAGGAACAGAACAAGGGCAAAAGCAAGAAGAAGAAAGGAGGAAAGAAGGAAGACTTTGAGTAAGTTTTTCTGATGCACACGGCAGTGGTGGCCCAAATCTGTTTTTGAATTTTTTTCTGCAGACTAGTGTCTAGCATTGCCATGTGAACAGCAAACACAGCACAGTGACGGTTTGAACCTCTTCTGTGCGTGGTACTGAAATCCCATTGCTTGGCAACAAGACATGTTTTTGGAGAGAGATTGGCCCGTGTCCGACTTTCCTCTCAGTCAGACTCAACATTCGTCAAAATCACATAATACTGTGAAGGATAAGCAAGAGGAATGAACCCGGCTGTACGGTGAAAGCAAAGTGCAAAGTCAATTAAACTTGAAAAACAAAACAAAGGACGTAATTTTTTTTAAACAGCAAGCTCGAACGCATAACGTGACGCACGGGTTCTTTGCATGTTTTGCGACTTTGAGCACAATAACATTTAACGATGGTTATCGTTGCAAAGCAGCTTTACAGAATCAGAAGAAAATTGTTAATGTGTATGAATCGAAATGATCAGATCGTCCCTGATGAGTAAGGAGGAACTCCCCGAAATGGCAGTAAGAAGAAACCCTGAGAGGAACCACCAGACTCAACAGGGAACCCATCCTCATTTGGGTGATAACGGATAGTGGGGATCGATCTGCAGTCATACTGTGTGTTAGGAGGAGACTGGAAGTTCAGTATAACAGTTGATGTGTTTAAGTTAATATGGATTCCAGTTTGTTATTGGAGGCTCAGGTAGACTGTAGGAAACTCCAGTCCTACTATTGAGCGACTGCAGTCGCGAGTCCTCAGAAAAACAGCTGGCAGCATCAGCCGAGGACAGGAACCGTCTCCAGTCACCACACGCATCCCAGACAGACCACATGGGGCATCCGTGTGACCAACCAGACAAGGGACACCAGGACGAGTCAGACAGGTCCAGAGTGCAGTAGGGGGTCTAAAAACAAATGTAAAGCAACCAATCGCTTCACCATCAACAAACTTGAGTCATCAATGAGAGTGAGGGAAGACGGCATCTAAACCGAGCATAAAAACATAGTATGAAAATCTTAACAGGGGAAAAAAATAAAACTATTTTGGCCACTTTACATTGCTGTTTAATAAGCGTAGCTCATGTTTACTAATGCAAGCCAGTGATCAGATTCTAGTGTTCTAAATTGTTCATGGTGGTGTTTTGCAGTGAGGACGACATCCTGAAAGAACTGGAAGAATTATCACTTGAATCCCAGGGAGGAAAATCAAAGGAACCAGCAAAGGTAACTGACATAATGATCGCCGATGTCACAGAATATAGATATAAAGTTTATCAAGCATAAAGATTGTGTAACTGATATGTGATTTAAAAAATAAATAAATAAAAACTTCCCTTACATTTTTCACCAGTATCCTCCGAGTGGCGCAGTGGTAAAGCGCTCGCCCTGTCATCTAGAGATCACTGGTTTGATTCCCGGGTGATGTTGTAGCCTCTTGCAGCCGAGGGCCTTTAGAGAGCTGATTGGCCGAGCTCTCTCAGAGGGGAGGGATGGGAGACACTTGGCGCTTTTCAATCACGGCTCTACAGCCAATCAGGGGCATCTGTGAGCTCACGCAAGCGGAAGGAGCGGATAGCGCTGTCCTCCGAGTGTGTTACTCCGCCCCCAACAGTACATGAGCGAGCAGTTCGAAAAGATGCAGTCGGTCGGCTGGCGTCGCGTGATTCGGAGGGAACACGTGATAGTCTTCAGCCCTCCCTGAGTGGTCGTAGTAATGTGGGCCTTAATGTGGGAGCCCCCTAGTGATGGGGAAGAATTGGACACTAATAAATTAGGAGGAAAATCATGGAAAAAATAATAATAATAAGTTTCCACCAGTTCCAGACGTTTGTTCCAATGAAGCAGCCGTATAGTGTGTCTGTGTGAGGTAAACACACGGTAGTGGATGGTAGTTTAAAGTGCACGACAGCTTAACTAATAAGCTTCATTTATCGTGTCATATATGATCTCATAAATTCTTATAGCTTTTGTTGTCATTGTAACGATCTCTCACTCGCTGTGTCCAGAAATCCGACTCCATAGAGGAAGCAGAGCCTGAGCCAGCACCCACCAAGGCGGACAAAAAGAAGGCCAAGAAGGGCAAGCGTGAAGACGATGAGAGTGAAGAAGCTGCGGGTAAAGACAACATGGAGAACGAGAGCAGGACGAAAGGCAAAAAGACAGTGGCGGCTACCGTTACTGCTTCTGCTGCTTCAGAGTCTGACGACGAGTCACAATCCCGACGCAAATCCAAGGCCGTCAAGAAGGGTGGGCGAAAGGGCACGTCCGACTCTGAGGATGACGATGAAGATGGATGTGCGAAGAAGGCCGGAGGAGGTGGAGGAGGAGCAGGAGACGCAGGAGAAGATGAAGAGCAGTCGGATAAAGAGTCTCAGGCCGCACGCAAACAGAAGAAAAAGCCGAAAGCGAAGCCCGACAGCGACAACGACGACGCAGAAGATGACGGTTCCTTCAAGATGAAGACGGCGGCCCAGAAGAAGGCGGAGAAAAAGGAGAGGGACCGAAAGAAGAAGGAGGAAGAGAGAGCTAAGATGAAGGCGAAAAAGGAGAAGGAGGAAGAGACTACTAAGAAGGATGCACCCAAGGCTGCTGGAAAAGGTGCAGTCCCTTCAGAAGCAAATAAGACGGAGGCGGAGGACGTAGACGGGGCCGAAGACCAGGGTGAAGGTGAGACTTCTTATAACGATTACACTTCAGTCACTGTAGATGTTCTTAACATATCCTTACTGTAAAAGATGTATTAAAAATGTCCTTTCCCCTCAGATGAGGGTGAGGGCGAGAAGAAGAAGAAGGACAAGAAGAAGAAGAAAGGAGAAAAGGAAGAAAAGGAGAAGAAGAAAGGGCCGGGCAAAGCCGCAGTGAAGGCCATGCAGGAGGCCCTGGCTCGGATAAAGGAGGAGGAAGAGCGAGCCAAGAGAGAGGAAGAGGAGAGGGAGAGACGCCTGGCTGAGTTGGAGGCGCAGAGGCTCGAGCAGGTCAGTCAAACACGACGCAGCTGACAAACAATTTACAAGAGTTGGGTTTTTCTGGAGACGCCATGCGCGTTATAAGAAAATAAAATCCTGTTAGCTTGAAACTCTACAAGAAATCTCTTGCACAGTTGTTCGAATATTAGAGAGATAATAAGCACTGCTTTCAAATGTTTTCTCGTCCACAGGAGCGACTGGAAGCTGAGAGGAAAGAGAAGAAGAAGCAGAAGGACAAGGAGAGAAAGGAGAGGCTGAAGAAGGAGGGCAAGCTCCTGACCAAGTCTCAGAAAGAGGCTCGAGCCAGAGCTGAGGCCACGCTCCGCGCTCTGCAAGCCCAGGGTGAGAGGGGCAGAACGCGCGGAAACACAGACCGAGCAGTACTCGGGGTGCATTTTATATCGGGACATCTCTCTGACTGTTGCTATTTACAGTGTAGCGTATCATTTAGCTTCCTGATTAATAAAGTATTCAGTATCAGTCGATCATATGCATATAACTTTTATTGAAATTCAGTCTCTTAGCTGTCTGCGTTTCTCTAATTGACGTCAAAGTTTTCTTCGGCTGCGTACACATTACAAGCCGCATTGTTCGTTCCATTCCGGTCAGATCGGGTTTGCTCGGGCCAAAACACCGTATTTGTCTGACCATTCGTTCATTTCAAGCAAAGGATGTGATCTGAGCAATAATATGAACAAATGGTATGAAAAACGTAGTCAGACTTAAAAAAAACCCACTTCAGGCTGGTAATGTGACTGTGAGCCTTAGACCTAGAGAACCTTCTTAGAGACCTGGTTATGAAAATGTTGCACAAAAAATAAATAGATCATGTTTGGTGTTAGTCAAACAAAAAATGTCTCTGAAATTCAGGAGTCGTTGTTGTTATTATTATTATTATTTATTTATTTTAACCATAACCTTTTTAATCATTCAAGCTTGTCAGTTGAGTGTTAGATAGCTAAATAACTTAACTTTCTTGTACAGTCCTGGTACTACACATTTAAATCTTATTGTATACATGTTAGATTTTTATTCCCCGTTCTGTGTGATCAGTGTGTGTTCAATGTTAGTCCTTCTCCATGATTATTATTGCAGGTGTTGAAGTGCCATCCAAAGACTCCATGCCAAAGAAGAAGCCTGTTTACGGTGACAAAAGAAAAAAGAAGCCAACAGCACAAACCACTGAAGGTAATGATTCTTTTTATTTTAAACTGTCTTGCTGTGTTTAAACCCTTACTTTGTTATATATTAGTATTCAATTGTTTATTCCTGTTTGCTCTGCCAGAGACCTCAGAAGTGGCCTCGCCCACGTCGGAGGTGGCTGAGCCGATTGCCATGACGATGGACGTGAGCGCTTTGAAAGCGGAGCCAGGCAATTTTGCACTCTTATTCTATTTTGGTTGCTTTTTATTATTATTTACATATTCCACACAAGGCCCGGTTGTGACCGTTTCCTGGTTGTTTTTGCAGAGGCTGAACCTAAAGCTGACAGTGCAGATCTGGATGACTGGGAGGCCATGGCTAGTGATGAAGAAAGAGGTACGACCACCAGTGACTAGCTCCAATTTTAACCAGTTTTATTGTTGGTGGAAACTTACAAAGCTCAAAAATAACGTCACAAGGACATCATTAAAACACTTGAGCTTGTGGTATTAATTCCTACGCTGCGATATAATAAATATTATTCTCTGATTAAACATATGTTGTTGTTGTCCTTGTCTCTCTCAGAGTTGAAGAAGGTACACATCGAGGTGAAGGAGACCGCAGCCACTCAGCCAAGCCACAAACCTTCCGGTCCTGCCGAACAGGAGAACGGTACCGAAGAGGACGACGAGGAGGACGATGAAGAAGACGATGAAGAGGAGGACGAGGAGGAAGATGACAGCGAGGACGAGGATGAAGAGGAAGAGAAGGAGAGCCGGACAGCGAAGGAGAAGAGAGCGAAGGAAGAGAGCTCGGAGTCGAGCAGCGAGAGCGATTCGGATGACGAGCGCACCAAAGAGGAGAGGATGTACGACAAGGCCAAGAGACGCATAGAGGTACACACGTTTGGAAAATGAGCACGAGTGCAAAGCCAAAAGAGGAACATACAGTAGATATAAAACACGAAAATGATGATAAATCCCAGACTAGAGGACATGGAGATGACATTGTTTAGAAAGACACATCGATGCACGAACAGTGTGATGACTTCATTATACACAAGGGCAAAGAGATATTAAAAAACTGTATGATAATGGAACAAGTCTAATGATATTGTAAAGTGATAATGATCTTATACATCCTGGATGTATTATTTTGCTTTTAGAAACGAAGACAGGAGAACCTGAAGAACATTAATGTGGACAAACTGAGGGCTCCTGTGGTCTGTGTCTTAGGGCATGTAGATACAGGAAAGACAAAAATCCTTGACAAGGTAGGTGTGTGGGGGTGCGCGTGTGTGGGGGTGGGAGTGCGTTGGTGTGTATGATGTATCTCCCAGACAGCTCCATTGCTGGGTCACACATCGTCCCTTGTGAGTTTATTAACTCAAACAACTCAGTTGTGCTGTTTTCTGTCTCCAGCTGCGACACACACACGTACAGGACGGCGAGGCAGGTGGAATCACCCAGCAGATTGGTGCCACCAACGTACCTTTGGACACCATCATTGAACAAACCAAGATGGTGAAAAATGTGAGTTTTTCTTTTTTTAATGATATGTTGGAGACAGTTTTGTAGGATATTTTTATGACTGTTCATGGTTCATGTGTTTTTTTGTTTTTTCCTTCAGTTTGACAAGGATACTATAAAAATACCAGGAATGCTGATTATCGACACACCCGGACACGAGTCTTTTAGGTGAGAGCCAGTCACCAGCCGCGTGGATTCCTTATGGGTCTGATCATTTGTTCTTTATACTGTATATGCAGTTTGTCTCCGTCTGATCTGCGTCTCTTTTTATCAGTTCTACATAAAAAAATTTTTGGACTGTCTTTCTGCTTTGTCTCCCTTCCTAGTTCTTTCTTTCTTTCCTTCATTTCTTTTTTTTTCTCACTGATGGCTGATTTATGTCTGCAGTAATCTAAGAAACAGAGGCAGTTCTTTGTGCGACATCGCGATCCTGGTGGTGGACATAATGCACGGGCTAGAACCACAAACCCTCGAGTCCATCAACCTGCTGAAGGAAAAGAAGTGTCCGTTTATTGTGGCTCTTAACAAGGTCAGCTGAGATCAGATAATCACACTGCTATCTTTGCCTGATGCTTTATTTGGATCAAACTTGTTTTTTACGTGAAGATTTAGAATAATAAAATTATTATTGGAGAATGATGATTCTGTATGTATCTGTATTACCTGTTTGGTTTAATATGTTAGGAAAGAATCGTGTGTCTCAAAAAGAAAGTGTTTTTGCCTGCATTTAAAAAAAAAAAAAAACAACAACTCAGCAAGCCTTTCTGTTGTTTTCCTCCAGTAACAAAATGAAGCAAAGTATTGAAGAGCAATAAAATATCTATAATGTTTAAAAGAAGGAACAGATAAGTTTAGTCATGTGACTTATTTAATTCCTCACTGATTGTCTGACTGTTTATTGACCATGAGAGGTGGTTAGGCATTATCCTCTATACTGAGAATGCAGTTGTTACACTCGTTAGAGAAAAGTGTATTAGTAGGTACACTGCCTGGCCCAAAAAGAAAAAAAGGGTTTCATAAATGATTGGGCTGCATAAAGTGAAGAATCATCTAAGGGAGATTACTGAAATTTATGATATTGGGTTAAGAACTGTCCAACACATTATCAAAACCTGGAAGGATGTCAACTTCATTGAAGAAGAAATGTGGTCAGGAAAAAAAAAAAGCATAATTGGAGAAAGCTTGGTGAGGTTGCATTTCAATAAATTGGCTGTAGAACTCGGTAAAGTTTAATATTAATAATACACTATGATGAGAACTCTCTGGACTGGGACTAAACAGCTGTGTGTCCATAAGACAAGAAACTAATCAGGAGGAATGGCTTCAATTTGTAAGGGGGCATAAAGATTGGACTTTGGAGCTGTGGTTAAAGGTCATGTGGTCTGATGAGTCCAGGTTCCAGAGTGATGGGTGCATCAGGGTAAGAAGGGGAGCGCATGAAGCGATGCACACATCATGCATAGTGCACACTGTACAAGCCTCTGGAGGCGGGGTTATGATCTGGGGTCGCTTCGATTGCTCAGCAACGTTATGTGGCAATAAAATAAAGTCAGCTGATGACCTGAATATACTGAATGACCAGGTTATCACATTTACGCGGGTATATTCCAGGACTCAAATTGAGTGGTTCTGGAAGCATTTTTACGCATGAACTGGCCGTCGCATTGCGTTCCATAATCAAAGCTAAAGATGGTCGAATGAAATCTAAGTGAGTGTGATTATTATTATTATTATTTTTTTATAAGTCAGTTAGTGTATTAGTAAGACTGTCTCTGTCTGTTTCAGATTGACCGTCTCTATGACTGGAAGAAGAGCCCGGACACAGACGTAGTGGCAACACTGAAGAAGCAGAAGAAGAACACTAAGGACGAGTTTGATGAGCGAGCCAAGGTCGTCATGCTCGAGTTCGCCCAGCAGGTTCGCCTACACTGTAGCAGCTAGATTCAGTTTTACCCTTTTTCTTTCGCTCCATAATGTTGTAAATTTAAATATCATATTTTATACCCTACTGAGGAAGTAAGTGTGTCTGAGAGGATTCTTCACTGGGATCTTGTAATATTATAAAACTTATCGCTTCCCGTGTCAACATTGCTATGTACTTGACTTTACAGTAGAGCAGTGTGTGTGTGTGTGTCCTTTTAATTTAACAAAAAGTAAGTTGATGTGATGACGTGTGTTTTTTCATGTCCGTGTGTGTGTGCACACAGGGTTTGAACGCTGCTCTGTTTCATGAGAATAAGGACCCGCGTACTTTTGTGTCTCTGGTGCCCACGTCTGCACATTCCGGTGATGGCATGGGCAACTTGATCGCTTTGCTGGTGGAGCTGACCCAGACCATGCTGGCACGCAGATTGGCGCACTGCGACGAGCTCCGGGCACAGGTCATGGAGGTGAGGTCGAAATTTTTTTTTACTCCCATCAAAAACATTTCAGTGTCTGTGAAAATTACAACATATTCGCATATGATGCTGTAGTGTATTGATTTGTTTGGTTCGAATAAAGGAAATTAAAGGCATCAATTTGATCACAATCTAATGAATAATTCTTAACCAGGTCAAAGCTCTGCCCGGTATGGGCACGACGATAGACGTGATCCTGATCAACGGGAGCTTGCGTGAGGGCGAGACCATCATCGTGCCTGGCGTGGAGGGGCCGATCGTCACTCAGATCAGAGGGCTGCTTTTGCCACCGCCTCTCAAGGAGCTCCGG
Organism: Heterobranchus longifilis; assembly: GCA_028570985.1. Taxonomy (NCBI): domain Eukaryota; kingdom Metazoa; phylum Chordata; class Actinopteri; order Siluriformes; family Clariidae; genus Heterobranchus; species Heterobranchus longifilis. The sequence goes on along the minus strand of JAOVVB010000028.1, from coordinate 8,920,427 downwards.
GTCAAGGTCTGTCTCTGGCTTCTCATACACATTTGTGTAAGTTCCTGCAGGTATCTAACAGCTTCTGGTGAACATCTTCTGTTCAGAATCAGTACGAGAAGCACAAGGAGGTGAATACGTCTCAGGGAGTGAAGATCCTCGGGAAGGATCTGGAGAAGACACTGGCAGGCCTGCCGCTCCTCGTGGCTCATAAAGATGACGAGATTCCTGTACTGAGGGTGAGCAGGGTTTGCGTTGCGTTGTCTCTGCGCTTTTTAATGACATCACATGATTTGTATGTACTCTGGGAGATCAATTATACAGGGTGTCCCAAAAAAAATTTGACATCATTTGAAATATGAATATCTGCGTATAACTACATGTCCTAGAACAGGGGACAGCAACGTGCGGCTCCTGAGTGTATTGCCGGCATGTGATTTATATAAATAATCCTTTATTTATTCAAGCTGACTGCACACTCTAGTACATGCGATGCTGGAAAATGGATATTTTAAGTTCGACTCTTTATTTCATAAATACGAGGAGGACTCAAATAGACATTGAGTATTTTGTTTGAAAGTAACCTTCAACCCAGTGTTTTTTTTTTTTTTTTTTTTTTTTTTCCCTCAATGTTTTTGAAAAAATAAGATTTCGTTTCCTCTGTAGCAGTTAATTTTTTTCATAAATGCAACACACTAGTTTTTTTCATATCTTGCGTAACATTCTCCAGCGCCTCACTGATTCTCTGCTCGAGTTCCTCTAGGTTTGTAGGAAAAGAGGAGATAAAGAGCAGACCTTTCACATACTGTAGCCTTTTAGAGAAAGATCACAAGGTGTCAAGTCAGGTGAATGTAGTGGCCCTTTCAACAGCACATTGTCATTATCACTGAAAAAAAAAAAAAAGGAAAAATAAATAAAACTTTACATTTTGGGGGCACCCCGTACATGCCGTCCTAACATTTTTGCACACCGCTGTGTATATGTTTATATGTGTATGTTTTTGGATCATTTTTATTGCTCTTTTTGTAACAACTTGTAAGTAGTTATTCTTGACTGCAGGTAAATGCTGCATATTTAATATTTCATTAGAACTGTTTCATTATTGTGGTTACAGTTTTAATAATTCTGTGATCAACAAATCAAATTTTTTTGTTTTGTTTTTGTTTATTTTTAATCGGTAATCACAGATTTTTTACCATTTAAACCGCAAACTTGGTGTACATTTAACACCAGTGAGAAGATAATACTGTTACACTGTGTTGTAGAAGTTAATTCAGTAATGAAAACCTCTTCATAATTATTAATACTTGAATCCAAGCACTCAAAATCTGTTACAAATGTCTATACACACACTCGCACTGTCTTGCTGAGGCAGGAGATCAGATGGAGTGAGACCAGGTTCCTGCCAGAACAAGTTGAGAAATATTCAGAAAAATGTATTTGTCTTAATAGTTCAAACTCAAATGTTATCTGCTATCAATCACACAAACAGTACAGGGGTGTGTGTGTGTGTGTGTGTGTGTGTGTGTGTGTCGGAGAGGGCAAGACAGCATATTGAGCTTTTGTCTCAATCATATTATCATTTTTTTATAGGATATTAATGTTTGCTTGTTTTGTATAGGACGAACTGGTCAGGGAGCTGAAGCAGACGTTGAACGCGATAAAGCTGGAGGAGAAGGGTGTGTATGTACAGGCATCGACGCTCGGCTCTCTAGAAGCGCTGCTGGAATTTTTGCGCACATCCAAAGTGCCTGTAAGTACAAAGATCAATCTTAAACTAAGTGACGACTTGCATATTTTTGTTACAAAGCCTCATTTATCAGGGAAGTGTTTGTTTTGTAATACATTTAGTTGTAAATGTCACTACTGTAGGCGACATGGTGGCGTAGTGGTTAGCACCCTTCAGGGTTACGGGATCGATTCCTGCCTCAGATCTGTGTGTGCATGGAGTTTACATGTTCTACTCGTGCTTGTAGGGTTTCCTCCGAGTACTCTGGTTTCCTCCCACAGTCCAAAGACATGCAGATTATACTGATTGGCGTTCCCAAATTGCCCGTAGTGTGTGAATGAGTGGGTGGTGTGTGTCCTGTGATGTGTGTCTTGTGCCTGAAGTTTCCTATATATGATCGTTCTACACTGTGCTATAGACTTAATCTAAATCTAAAACCTGTTTATTAATTGGAATTGTTTTTTATTTTTTTATTTCAGTATGCTGGCATTAACATTGGTCCTGTTCATAAGAAAGATGTAATGAAGGCATCTACAATGCTGGAGCACGACCCACAGTATGTATTTGTTACGTCTCTTTATAAATGTTTTTTTTTTCTTTTCTTTTTTTTTCCAGAACATATAATAATGATAAAATCTTATGTTTGCTGATGGTTACAGCGATACGGTTTAAAGTTTTAAAAGTCATGAACTGCTGCACTTTTCTCTTGTCCGCTCCAGGTACGCAGTGATCCTGGCGTTTGATGTGAAGATCGAAAGAGACTCTCAGGAGATGGCCGACAGTCTGGGCGTGCGAATCTTTAGCGCAGAGATCATTTATCACTTATTCGACGCCTTCACTAAATACAGGGAAGACTACAAGAAACAGAAGCAGGAGGAGTTTAAGTATGCAGTCTTTCTAGTTCTTGTCTGCTCAGTGTCTCTTTTTAGATACTTTGACGCTGACAGTGTACTAGATACATTAACAATCGTAGTCCACCATTCTGATGTTTTTAGCATTCTGTACTCGTTTTTCTATCTCAGTATGGATCTATAGACTATAGATCTGATTCTGTCTTATTCTTATGTTCTGCTGTACAGGTAGTCCTCAACTTATGAACATTAGAATTACGAATTTCTGTAGATACGAACGGACTTTGCAGTTCTACTTCCGGTTCGATCACGGAAGTAGCTCAGGTGTATTGTACAAAAAATACACTGCAGTCCACCAGATACCAATATTTAAAATTATAAACAATAGAATAGAGTTCACAGTCCAATACAGTGGGAAAAAAAAAGCTCAAAATGGAGAGAAAACAGAGTGGAAAACAGAAAATTTTACTGTGAGATTCATTTTCTTAGGTGCGGTTACAGTTTTTGGCCACTTGATGGCAGTGTGGGGCAGAGGTGGAAAGTAATGAATTACATTTACTCGCATTACTGTAATTGAGTAGATTTTTTGTGTACTTCTACTTTTT
>JAOVVB010000028.1:8905164-8917163 GCA_028570985.1 Heterobranchus longifilis | reverse complement strand
CATGAAAAATGGGAGCAAAAATAAAAGTGTTGCGTTTATATTTTTGTTCAGTGTATATATATATATATATATATATAGCTTCAGGTTGTGTCATGTTGTACATTGTTAGAAATGAACTAACTGTACAGAATGATTTTCAATGTGTGTGATTTTTAATAACAACCACTTGTCCCTGTCTCTCCACTAGGCATGTAGCAGTGTTCCCCTGTAAGCTCCGCATCCTGCCTCAGTTCATCTTTAACTCCAGAGACCCTATAGTCATGGGAGTGAATGTGGACGCGGGTGTACTGAAGACGGGCACCCCGCTGTGTGTACCTAGCAAAGGGGTAAGTGTGTGTGCGAGTTTGTGCGTTCTTTGCCTGACACACTATTACACACTATTTCACGTGCTATTTGCTGCACCGCTGCTTATACCTTGTGTGCTGTTCGTTCAGTTCGTGGAGATCGGCATCGTGACCAGTATCGAGATCAACCACAAGCCAGTCGACACGGCGAAGAAAGGGCAGGAGATCTGCGTGAAGATCGAGCCGATTCCCGGAGAGTCGCCCAAGATGTACGGCCGTCATTTCGAGGCTGTAGATATCATCGTTAGCAAGGTGAGCTTGTGCACAAAATGACATCAAAGCAGTTTATTCAGTTAGTTTTATTTGCCACTATTTTATTTTATTTTTAGCTTTATTCTTCTTGATAATGTCTAATCAAATCTAGTTTATGATTGGATGAGATGAAACCATGCCATGGACACCTTCGTGTTTATAAATAACTTTTGTTTGTAACAAACTAGCTCGCTAATGCCGATGAGTGATTTATACCATATTTACCTCTTTAAAACATTGAACTCTATTGTGTGTATTCTCAAGGTTTCTTCCTCATGTCATCTCAGGGAGTTTTTCCTCACCACCCTCGCCTCTGGCTTGCTCATTAGAGACGAAATAATAAGGCTATAAATCTATACTTGTTTTGTAACATTTTTACAACCCGTACCCAGAATTTTCATTTCTGTAAAGCTGCATTGCAGTAATCCCCGTTGTTAAAAGTGTTATACAAGTATAATTTAATTTAATTTAATTACTTTCAGGTAGGGGTGCAACGGTTAGTCGACTTTATCGACCAAAATCAATAATCAGATTAGTTGGCAACAAATTTAATTGTCGTCTCGTTCATGACGTCATCGTTGCTTGATTGTCGCGCAAACTGTGAACACTGATTTGTAAGTATTAGGCTTCCTGAAGTGAAGTGAGTAATAGTGCAATGACGAACACCTTCACGAGGGGGGGGAGGTACGTGAATTAGCCATATCCTCCTCAGATGTGTGTTCTTTTCTCACTTACCTCACTCTCAGGCCCTTACCACAGAATTTACTTCAGTTCATTTTACATTTCAACTTTACTCATATCCACCATCTTTAAGCTTCATTTCGTAGGTATATTTAATTGCTCCTACTTGTAGAATTTGTTAAGCTAAATATAAAAGCTGTTGTCTAAATAAAACCTATTGAGTAAATGCACCACTTGCAATCCTTTTATTCAATTAATCACTTCAGTAAATGATGGGTTATTCAATTATCAAAATAGTCGTTAGTTGCAGGCCTTCTGTCAGGGATATAGATTAAAAGGGGACCTGTCGTGAAAAATCCACTGACCTTATTGTTTTATATTGGCTGGAGCTTAAACAAGCAAATCAGATCTTATCCCTCTATTGTGACCTAATGTATACAAATGATCAATAATGCGTCACAGTAAATAAGGCGAGACTAGCAGGTAGTGACTAACTGCTAATGGCTCACCTAGCCTTTTGTTGCGCTTAGGGTTAGGTGAGCCATTAGCTTTTATCCCATAATCAAATGCAACAAAAGTCCAGTGAGAAACTGGTGATGGTCCATGAATATGAATTACTTAAATATTTATTTACATTGCAGATTACTCGCCAGTCCATCGACGCTCTGAAGAACTGGTTCAGAGACGAGATGCAGAAGTCGGACTGGCAGTTAATCATGGAGCTGAAGAAAACTTTTGAAATCATCTGAGCGCACACAATGACTTTTAGACTGACTTGTATTTTGAACACACACACACACATACATGCATACATACACACACACACATACATACATATATGCACACACACACACACACACTGACACGTGAAGGGTAAGTGTGGGTGTGTGCAGGGTCGAGACATGCTCCTCCCTGTTTTCCCTCCATCTCCTCCGTTATGAGTGGTGGAGACGACAGAAAAAGATGAAAGAGAAAAAAAAAAGTTTTTCTGTGAGAAACTGAATCTATTACCACTGTTTTTAACAGTGACCGTTAGAGAAACATTTACACACTATTCCAGACGTGCCTGTCATTTCTGATCGACCTGTTCAGTTTCCCTGAAGCATGGATCTGCTTTTAAGGAAGCTTTAAAGGGATAGCTCACCCAAAAATGGCTAAAGATGTATAAAAGCGAACATGCAGTCATTAGCATGGTTATTAACGAATGCTAGCTAACCTGTTCCTCCTGGCTTTCATTAATGAGTAGCAATGTTAACATGCTGGGGTTTAAGGTGTAGTGCCAGTTTTGCAGGCTCAGTTCCAGCTGATCTTTGTGCGAACTTTAGCATCAGTGGTGATGACACTCCATCAAATCACATGCTATAACTGTGTTCATTACACCACATAGTGTACGAGAGGGGAAAATATGGGCAAGTGGGGAATTCACTTGTTGGACTTTAAATTGGAAAAAAAAATTAAACAGGGTTTTTTTTAGATGTTGCGTAACCATGCCTTGTCAGTGTTTTGTTCTTTTTCTTTCTTTCTTTTTTTTCTCCCCTTGGTGAATCAAACCTGTATTATGCTGTATTTGTCGCAAGGTCTTTTGCCTCTACAGTTGGACGCTGCCTTGTGCCTGTGTTTACTGAGGTTATGTTTGATTGGTAAAACAAATTCCCTCTTCAGTTCCCCTGAATAAAATGAAAAATCATTAGAGATTTAATTACCAATAAAGAGATGACCTATTTATAGGAGTTGTATTTGAAGCTTGATGTGAGTTTTTCTGGATGTCTGTCCGTCTTCACTTCACTTTCTGAAACACTGCATTCCAAAATGGAGAGCACAGGGTTGACGTTATGTCACGGCAGTATATAAATTTCCTAGTAATGCAATTTAAAGTACTCATCATGTCAAGTTTAAAAGAAACTTTCAGCCTGGAAATAATGTGTTTTGTCATTCTGTGGCTAAGCTGTTTTGTTTTTTTTCCTCTTTTTTTTTGTGAGAAGTGAGCAGTTGTCTGCTGTGCTAATGTGAACAAAAGAGCAAGAGCTGCTTTTCAAAACTCATATTCACCAGAGATCGATTACATAATGACACTATTGTCGGTAGACAGTCGAATAGCGTTGTGGGTGAACTGTAAACCAAAGGGGAAACTAAAAACAGTCATGAATTTAATGTTTTTTATAAATGGGTTGATTATAAATATTGCAGTCAGTTCATTCAGGGTGGATTTTCCCCCCTTTTATTATATACAGAATGGTCCAAAAATTTATACTGTACACACTTCAACGTGTTTAAAAAAAAAAAAAAAAACATATATGCACAAAAAAAAAAAACTATGGTGGAGGAAATTTAGTTTCCCAGGGATTTCTTTAATGTTGTGCATTATTTTTCAGTAAACATTTCATTAAATAACCAGGTTATAACCTGCAATAGTTTGGCGAATGTTCCGCTTAACATTCTAGAAACCTTTGAATGATGGTAACCTTGCACAATTAAGGGAGGTTCCAGAAACGCTTCTCTAACATTAGGGGAACGTCCTCTGAACCATCTCTGTTCAAACCCGCCCCTATACTGCTACAAATCTGATTGATTGTCGTAACGTTCTTGTTGCAATTGTGTCTAATAAAAAAAAAGTGGGCAGAAAAAGCCTTGTTGCTGAGAAGGGCCAGACAGGTTCCTCTTTAAAAGAACTACTCTTTACAACCTTAGTGAGCAGAAAAGCATCTCAAAACTAAAAATGTCAAACACTGTGGTAGGTGGGCTAAGACAGCAGAAGACAGGAATCCCCTGTCTTCAACTATAAATTTTCAGTATTCCTATTAACACTCTGATCACCTACTCGTGACATTCTTACACACCTTAAAGAACAGGTGCTGTTTTTCATTATGTATCTCACTAACCTATGAACATCAGTCACTCGACGTGTGCTATTTTTTCTGTATATATTTAGGTTTATATATTAGTTTATATTATACATTTAATCACTCCCATTGCTCTAAAAGTTTATATAAATCTGCTTAGGAACAATGGCATGACTTGACTATCTCATAAGAACTGTTGTTTTATAAATGAAAAATCACTCGGCTCATAAAACCTGCATTGATTTTTACAGAACTTACACGAGGGTGATTCAAAAATTATCTGCACTTTGGCTGTACAATTTATTTTAATTGACTTTTAGAAAAGACAAATACATAATTTTTCAAAATAATCTCCTTGCTTTTAAATACACGTAATTAAAGTTTTAGGCTGAGATCACCAAAGTGATGCACCACTGTTTTCACTTCTTCATCAGAAGTGAATATTTTTTCCGTTGTAGGGCTGCTTTCATGGAGCAAGATCAGGACTATAGGGAGGATGCTTTAACACCTTGCAGAGTGTCGACAGTGTTGGCAGAAGTGTGTGGACATGCCTTGTCGTGCGAGATCACAACGCCCTTGTACAGCAGTCCTCTGTGTTTAACCTGAAGTTTAGGCTTCAGCTCTTCAATAAGCGGATCACAACAGTATAACGAGCACTGTTGATTGTTGAACCTTTTTCCTGATAATGTTCCAATACTGGCCCTTGACAATCCCAGAAAACTGTAAGCATCAATTTTCCAGCTGATGGTTTACTTTTAAACTATTTTTCAAAACAAAGTCTTTGATAAATAATGGCACCAGGTACACCCTTAGACCACAAAAAAAGGAAGCACATTTTTGCTCGCACTGCAGTTACAAATGAACTGATGTAACACATTCATATCCGCACAGCAGTAACTGGGGAGACCATAGCCTTGGATGGAAAGGTGCGGATCATTTTTAAGTCATTTAAACATTGATCTAATTCTGGCCTCCAGCAGGGGACACTGTGAACCAACATCTTCCTCGTACATGAAACCTCTTGCTGGATTATTAGTTTGATCAAGCAGCAGCTTTTAGGGATTACTGGTGCAACTAATGTTTGCGTAAGATAATTTCTGAATATCAGGGGAAAAAAATCTGAATCAAATATGATCCAGCACAAGTTTCAGTTAAGGCAGTCGTTTATAGTGGTCTTAAAGTGACTGTAAAAGTGGCTCAGCTGTAAATGTATAGTCCTTATGAACCTCCCCACGTTTTAACACGTTTATGTATATGCAATCAGATGATTTTTTTTTTTGTGTGGTCAGGTCTACTCTTCCATATTTTTATATGATCAAATATTACTGTAATAACCGTTGAAATCTATATGGAGTTTCCCCCTTAAGGAACTCATCACCATCACTACACAATCATACATGAGCCAAATGATGTGCAATCGCTGAGCTGTTACTCATATCCCATTACGGTCTTCATGCCAAAAAAGAACATTGTTATGGCTGGAAGAGCAAGGAAGGAGTGGTTTTGGCCCAGTGGATAAAAAAGATTTAGTTTTAAAGCAAATAATAGGAATTAAACTATTTTATTTGCAAAAAGATTATTTTTATTGGGGTAAGTGTAGACAGTGTTTTAAAAAGGGACAGAAGCATTCCTGTTAACGGACAGCATTTAAAGATATATTGCAAAGGCTCAGATACACAGAGCGTATTAGTGATAGCTGTGACCCGGTGTGCAAAAATAAAAATAAGAATCTGTTTGCAAGATTTGTTACAGATTTTGGGAAATATTCGGGCCAGATCAGGGCCAGTATGGTCACTGTCTATACCACTTTATCCTGTATACAGGGTCACAGGGGTCCTGGAGCCTATCCCAGGAGACTTGGTGCATGAGGCGGGTTACACCCTGAACAGGGAGCCAATCCATCACAAGGCGCACACACACACACACACACTAAGGGCAATTTGGGAAAGCCAATTAGCTTAGAAATGTCTTTGAACTGTGGGAGGAAACCGGAGCCCCTGGAGGAAACCCATGCAAGAATCGAACCTGGACCCTGGAGGTGCAAGGCAACAGGACTGGATTCAGAACTTTTATGTCTGTCTTTCTTTTTTTTTAGTAGATATTTAAAATGGAACTTTTCTTATAAAAAAGAAAAAAGGTGCATTGCAGATACTCACTCGTCTGTACAGGCTTTATCCTGTATACATGGTTGTACGGGGCCTCAAGCCTATCCCAGGGTCTTGGTACACCCTGAACATGGTGCCAATCCATCACAGGGCACACACACATTAACATACACTCACACACTATGGGCAATTTGGGATAGGCCTACAAATATCTTTAGACTGTCGGAAGAAACCTGTTCGAACTGCATGCACACAGATGTGAAGCAGGAATCGAACCTGGACCCTGGAGGTGCAAGGCAACAAGTCTTTGTTTTTTTTTTTTGTAGCTACTTCAAAGGGAACTTCAGCTGAGACTAGAAACCCTATCCTGATTCATATTCACTGTGCAGATGTGGGACTGGTTGCTTATTTGGTTTAGTCTCAAATTTTTAGAAAAGAAAACAACAAAAAAAACTCTTTGTTTCTTTCAATGCTTCAGTCACTTGGTATTGACAGCAGTGACAACAGAGCTGTATTTGCATAGGGCTGTGCGCCTCTCCATATAGGCGTGTTACTTTTCGTTTGTTTGATTTCGGTTACAGGAAAGGAGAGGAGAGGAGAGGAGAGGGGGGTCAGTCTGACATCCTGCCAAGCAGTTTGGGAAAAAGCACGAAACCAGAGCCTTTAACTACAGTACGGAGGGACCGAGGGATCACACGGACACGATCCACTCGGAGAGAAGAAGAACACCAGGATGTGTCTGATCTGAAACGACATTTTTTACTATTAGGAGTAGGATTTATTAATAATCATTGTTGCCGTCATGAATCCGGCTGAGCAGACGGTCACGTGGCTCATCGCGCTCGGTGTGCTGGAGTCGCCGAAAAAGCGCGTGTCGGATCCCGAGAGCTTCCTACAGACCTCCCTGAGGGACGGCGTGGTGCTGTGCAGGCTGCTCGAGCGGCTGCGTCCCGGGTCGCTTCTCACGGTAAACAAACAAACAAACAAACAAACTGCTCTTCTTACGCTCGCGCATCCTGCACGCGATTCAGAACTAACTAAATAAAACAAACCCTGCTGGTTTCTTTTGGATCGAGCGCGCGAGCTCTTATTTATTGCGCGCGTGAGCGCGAGCGCTGCTGGGATCGATTGCGAGTGTGATGCATGTGCGCGTATATACCAGGGTTTACGGCTATGTGTGAGTTGTACCGTATATCCACTCACTGAGCACTTTAATACGCACGCGATATTTAGACAAATAATGAGGAAAAAAAGGAGATCAGCAGTTGTATTCATGATACGCAAAGCTTTTTATTTATTTATTTTTTGATAGGACAAGTCAAATCATAATGATCATACTGCTTCAAGCTGACTAACTCAAATAACTACTCTTTACAGCTGTGCTGAACAAAAAAAGCACCTCTGAGCCAGATGTGCTAAACCAGCACGAGAGCACATCTGGGTACACTCCTGAAACAGGAATCTTCCTAGTACACTCCCCGTCATCCTGTATACAGGTCGTTGGGGGCCTGAACAGCATTGTGGCTTAGTGGTTAGCACTGTCGCCTTGCACCTCCAGGTCCTAGGTTCGATTCCCTTCATATTTGTTGGTCTGTCCACACAATAAGTGTGGAGTTTGCACTTGTTTCTAAGTCAGCTGCCTTGATCATGTTCCTTTACTGACACTATTTATCACACAAGATGAGTAACCCACATACAGTATTATTTCCTAAATAACAATAATAACTTGCTTATAGGACAGCAATTGGATTAATTGTTTGGGTAATTCCTGAATTAGATTAATACACATATTACCTATTGATTAATAGGGTTATATGAGGTACAATGTTAATCTAGAAGCACTTCAGGTCAATAATGCCAATGATCTTTATGTTATATTCATTAGCAAAGCAGCTATTGAGAAGATAGAGAGGTAGGGATCCCCTTCACATTTAAAGGCACAGTGCAAATTTTTATATATATATATAGTTATTGTTTTCTCACTCATTCACACACAACAGGCAATTTGGGAACGCCAATTAGCCTAATCTGCATGTCTTTGGACTGTGGGAGGAAACCCACCCACCAGTCTTAGAATAATCTCTGCGTGACACACTGTTGCCTAGATGAAATTTTATCTAAAGAGGCGTCACACCCAGGTATCCAAAGCCTCTCTCAGTCTTAGAATTTAGAGACTATTCCAGGAATGAGGCATGAAGCAGAAATATTCCCCAGATGGAATGCCAGTCCATCACAGGGCACCAGGTATACAAACACTCATTCACATGCAGGGGTGATGTAGAGTAGTCAGTACTGGCATGTTTTTTGGTTAGTGGGAGGAAACCAAAGAACATGTAGGAAACTCACACAGACATGAGAACATGCACAGAAGCTCCACACAGTTTTCTCTTATCCTGTAATGTGAAAAGATGGGATTGATAAAATCCCACTTTTACACAAATATCAGCAAGTAGCTAACCAGTATTGTGGAAACTGTTAACCAGAAGACCAAAAGGTAGATGTATGAGGTCTGAACAGCAACAAAAAGTAATGCAGTCTTTTATACTGCTTATCCTGTGTACTGCGTCGCGGGGGGCCTGGAACCTATCCAAGGAAACTTACGGCATGATGCGGGGTACACTCTAGAAAGGGTGCCAATCCATCGCAGGGCACACACACACCAACGGGCAACCACACTAATTGGGGAACACCAATTAATCTAATGTATAAAATGCCTTTTAAATGTAAACCTTTTGCATGCACATATCATTCATAATGGCAGCAGCGTGGCTTCGTGGTTAGCACTGTCACCTGGCACCCCCAGGGTCTGGGTTCGATTCCCATCTCGGGTCTGTGTGTGGAGATTGCATGTTCTCACCATATCTATAAAATCCTGTCTGGGAATGTAAAGGGATAAAATGAATATGAAACCCACATATGAAAGGATTTTTTTGTTATGAAATGTGAATGACTTGAGTCGTTGCACAAAACCTGAAGTATTGCAGTGGATGAATTTATGCAACTTTATGTTTTGTTTTAACAATGCGACTTTCATATCTTATTAAAAAAAGTTTGGCATGCCACTTTACATCTCTTCTTTGCCAAATTATTATTTTTTTTCTCTTTTCATCTCGGTGTCAGACACATCTGTGTGCACGGAGTGTGCATGTTCTTCCCGTGCTTGGTGGGTTTCCTACATGTGCTCCGGTTGCCTCCCACAATCCAAGGACATGCAGATTAGCTTAATTGGCATACCCAATTCGCCCATAGTGTGTAAATGAGAGTGTGAATGTTTTCTGGAGTTTCTATCATGGCTGTAATATTGGAATAAATACGATGGTAATCGGCAGCTATTGTAGATATTAGGCGGCACGTTGACTTAGTGGTTAGCACTGTCGTCTTGCATTGCCCGGGTTCGATTCCTGCCTCAGGTCTCTGTGTAAGGAGTTTGGATGCTGTGCTTGGTGGGTTTCCTCGGGGTGTTCTGGTTTCCTCCCACAGTCCAAAGACATGCAGATTAAGCTAATTGCTGTTCCCAAATTTCCCGCAGTGTGTAAATGAGTGTGTGAGTGAGTGTATATGTGTGACCTGAGATGGATTGGCACCAATCAGTCCAGGGTGTACCCCACCTTGTGCCCTAAGCCTCCAGGGACCCTGAATACAGGATAAAGCGGTATAGACGATGAGTAAGTGAGTGTGTGTGTGCCATGCGATGGGATCCCGCCTCGTGCCCTAAGTCTCCTGGGATAGGTTCCAGACCCACACAACCCTGTATACAGGATAAAGCGGTATAGATCTATGATGAGTGAGTGAGTGTATTTTACTCTTCCGTTTAAAAATTTACATTATATACAGTATTTATTTTATTACTTTGAGAATGAATGTATGCCGAATACATCTTTATTGGCATACTTTTCACTTTTTTAAGTGTGTCAAAGTATTTTATATATTAAATAAGACAATTAAAAAAATACATATAAAAGTATTAAACCTTGTAACCATGTAATAACAGCTTTATTTTTAGCATGTCTCGCGCTGACTGCTGCATCGGTTTGTAAACACTCCTACGCTCGCTGCGTGTCGCCGTCATTTTGCGTCACTTCCGGTTCTCGAACACCTACTCGTTGGCTAGGTAGCGTTCTGCAGCTGCAGTGGCGATGTGAATAAGTGTCGCTTGTTCATGCTGTATGGTCTTAACCGAGTGTGTGTCCTGGTGTATCCGACAGTTTCAGCCATTTCCCCTCTCATGCTCGCAGGTTTTTCAGGAACCGAAGAGTGACTCCGAGTGCTTGAGCAACATCAGGGAGTTCCTCCGAGCCTGCGCTTCATACCGAGTGGAGGTGAGCAGCCTGCTGGTGACTTGTTTATGTTTACTGTTTATTTGCTGCTTGTTGTTAGTATATCCCCAAACACAGCTTTGTTTAAGCTTGTGGCGTTTAATACAGATCGGGTAAGACAACCTGGCGCAAATTGGGAAGCTGGGAATCACATGAAGAGCTAATCCTCTCCAAACCGCAGTGCACGCTGGGACTTGTACTTCTCCTGCTTAGGTGTTGAGGGGAAAATAATAAAACAATGGCTTGACATTCAGGCTGCAATAAATCAGCATGACTGCATGGAGCAGGACCGAATCTCATATTGCGAAATAATATTGACAGCTTAGAGCCTCCTCCCAGAAATAATGCAATCTCCAAAAGAGTCCTGATTTGATTCGATTTTGATTAAGTGCCAAAAAAAAAATCATTAGGGATCATCTTGATTTATGATTCCTGAACCTCACAGGGTTCCTGTTTAGTCTTTACCAGCTTTGAACACACCTGATTTATCTGTAACAACATTTTCTGAATGGAAGTGGGTGTGGTGCATGCAGGTGGCATAGTGGTTAGCACCGTGGGCTCGTACCTTCAGGGTTAGGGGTTTGATTCCCAACTTCAGGATTGAGGGTTTGATTCCCACCTTCAGGGTTGAGGGTTTGATTCCCACCATATGTTCAATTCCCACCTTCAGGGTTAAGGGGTTCGATTCCCACCATGGGTTCGAGTCCCAGCTTCAGGGTTCGATTCCCACCTTCAGGGTTAAGGGTTCGATTCCCACCATGGGTTCGAGTCCCACCTTCAGGGTTGGGGGTTTGATTCCCACCTTCAGGGTTGAGGGTTCGAGTCTCAACTTCAGGATTGAGGGTTTAATTTCCACCTTCAGGGTTGAGGGTTCGATTTCCACCATGGGTTCCGAATCCTACCTTCAGGGTTGAGGGTTCGATTCCCACCTTCACGGTTGAGGGTTTAGTTTCCACCACAAGCTCGATTCCCACGTTCAGTATTGATGGTTTGATTCCCACCATGGGTCTTTGTGTATGAAGTTTGCATGTTCTCCCCATGCTTGATGTGTTTCCTCCAGGTACTCCGGTTTCCTCCTACAGTGTTAGTTGGCGTTCCCCAATTTGCTTGTAATGTGTGTGTGTGCTCTGTGATGGATTTGCACCCTGTCCAGGGTTTACCCCACCTCATGCCCTAAGTCTCCTGGTATAGGCTCCAGACCCCCCTGCAACCCTTAATACAGGATGAAGCAGTATAGAAGATGAGTGACTGTGTGTTCGTGCGTGCGTGCGTGCGTGCGTGCGTGTGTTTCCTGGGATAGGCTCCAGGCCCCCCACGACCATGTTCATGAATTATTCTTGTTACATAATCGTGTACTCAGAAAGACAACCCTTACATATGAAATTTGTCTTTTATCTTAGAATGATGGAGGGGGCGGGGGGGGGGATTAAGTGACGGATTGCGGTTCCTTTCTTTGGTGAT
>JAOVVB010000028.1:8883271-8896261 GCA_028570985.1 Heterobranchus longifilis | reverse complement strand
CCAGGAGCGTACATTAGGTTTTTTGTTTCCATCTGAAAACTGGTCTGTCTTGTACTATATATTTTTTCTTTACAGCCCTGCATATCTTCTTCTGTAATGTTATTTATTCATTAATTTTTAAGTTCTATATGAAAATACTGAATGATTTTGTACATAAGTTTGCAGACATGATAAACATATATAACAAAATTGGTACAGCATGTAATATGGTGCCTCAGACTTTTGCACAGTACTGTGTGTATGTGTGCCTGCGTGTATGTGTGTGCGCGCATCTGTGTGTGTGTGTGTATTTTTGTATGTGCATGCACAGGTGAGCCATAGAGTCCAGACACTTGAAATTGTTTAACTAATGAAATGGGACAATCACATGTTTCCCCCTTAAGCGTGTTTGCTGTGATGCTGCTGTAAGTCTGTTGAGTCTGTCTGCAAACAGCTGTACCATGTGCTTGTGTGTCACTGTAACTTAAGCTGGTTGTTCCTCTGGATTTATAGCAACTGGATCTGGCAGCGACTCCATATGTGCTCAACGCTCCTCTCTGCGAATCAAGTCCTTTGACTCCCTGAACTGTCAGCCTCCACGAAGGAGATCATCCAAACGAGTGCACAGCCAGTATTGCAGTCTGGTGAGTGCTAAAACTTTTAATAACCAAAAGAAAGCAAAAGTAGCAAAAAGCAAAACCGGAGTGTGTGTTTGGTACTTTAACTAAAGGTACCAGGTAAAAAAAAAGTTATTAATAAAACTTAATAGTACTAGGTTAAAATACTGTTATTAGAACTAGTACCAGGTTAGAAAAAAATACTATTATTAAAACAAGTACAATGTTTACAAATACTGTACTGTACATGTAATTATTATTATTATTAGTAGTAGTATTATGTTAAAAATTGCTATTACTAAAACTAGTACTAGGTTTAAAAAATACTGTAATTAAAACTAGTATCGGGTAAAAAGAAAACTTTTAAGCTTGTAGCAGGTATTATTATCATTATTATTTTTATTATTATTATTATTACTCAAACTAGTACCAGGTTAAAAAAACTATTATTTAAACTAGTACTAAGTTAAAAAAAAAAATCTAAAAGCTAGTACCAAGTACCGATATTATTAAAACTACCAGGCACAAAAAAATGACACAAAAAATTAGACGTAACCTGGTTTTAAAAAAAAGGCAAAAATTAGCCTCTGATTCAAAAACAAAAAAAACAAGCAAAAAAATATTATTCAAGCTAGTTTTTTTTACTGAAACTGTTACCCGGTAAAAAAAAAATTAACTTGAGCTAGTGCCATATAAAATACTACTACTAACCCGCGTACCAGGTGAAGGTATTGTATTACTAAAGCTAGTAACAGTTGTTTTTTATTTCAATTTAGACGTTTCTAGCTCTGTCTGAACAAAGCAATGTTTTCTCTGTTGTTTACTCTCTCTCTCTCTCTCTCTCTCTCACTTATCAGGACATGTCTGAGAACAGTTCAGCTCAGCTGTTGGTGAAGGCACGGTTTAATTTCCAGCAGACGAATGAGGACGAATTATGCTTCAACAAGGGTGACATCATCCAGGTGATTCGGCAGGAGGATGGAGGCTGGTGGGAAGGCACGCTTAATGGCAAGAGCGGTTGGTTTCCTAGCAACTATGTCAAAGAGATCAAAGGAAGTGGTAAGTTTTTTTATCTTTTCAATCGAAATGTGTATCCGAATAAACTATTTTTCTTTTGTAGTTCTCATGTAGGACATGGGATAAAACCTGTTAAAGGTGCGGATAGGGATTTTTTTTTTATCTGAATGTTATGGGGGGAAAAAAACTTGAATTAATGAACGAAAATAATGTTTCCTATTTACATCATCACAGTATTAATCGACCACAAGTGAGGAATGGAAATAAAGGGAAATATTTAGAATATAATCTTCCTAGAAATGTGTCTTTGTACAGCCTTGTCTATATAAATAAAAAGATTCACTAATAGGTTATTTTCCCGACTTATGCCATGATGGTTTGTGCATTTCACAGTTATAGAGTTTTTTTCTAATCGTGGTTAATGGATTGAAATGCATTTTAATTTGATGATGTGGCATCAGAACTAGGAGGCATGCCAGAAAACCCATCACTAGCATTGTAGCTTCGTCACGTTCAGGATGCGGAAGGAAAACACATAAGGGAAGGAGATGTGGTTGTTTGAATGTTTTTAAATAGAAAAACATTCATTTACAGCTAATGTCTAATAGGGAAAAAAAAACTCTGATTACACCTTTAAAACAAGTATAAAAGTTAATTCATTCATTTTTTCATTCATTCATATTTTATAATATATGATTTATAACTTTATCTGCTTTATATTATATCAGAGATGTTGTGTTTGGTAAGAACCGCGTGCCCCAAATCCAGCCTTGTGATGCAAACAAAATATCACCGGCTGTTTTAAAACCCCATTCGGTTTGGTGTTCTCGAGTCAAGCATCATAAAGTTTCCTGTGAGCATCGTGTGGGCTATTAAAAGGGTGATTAACCTTTACATCGATTTTAGCTTGTGTGCTAGTGGAGAAGCTATAAGACACTGAATTACAATGCTGGTTCCTGATTTGCTTATTAAAATACCTTTATTACTAAAGCAACATGTCCAAAGTCACTACTTTACTTGAAAGCTATGAACGAAAGCTTGTGGAGAGCGAATGGGCTGTTAGCGTTAAGTTATTATTAGCCAGATTTTTTTTTTTTTTGGGTGAGGTTTTCCTGTGTATGTTCCTCTGTTGTGGCCCGTGTGTCATTGTCTGCTTCACCTTCTGCTCAGTTTGGAGTATATTTTTATAAATATATTTTATATACACACACCCAGCTGGGTTAAACTCAGCGCCCCATATGCCTCTGGTTTCAAATTACAGAGTAGGGCAGATGAATGGGGTTTCTATAGGATGACATCACAGCACAAACTAACGTCCTGATCAGGAAGGAAACGGTGTCTTCGGACAAAGACAGGAAGTGCTGCAGGCACCAAGTGCTGTTTCCCTTCAGCTACACACTGCAGCGTCTGATCACTCAGCTGCCCGCTCTGTGCTCCAGGGCTGGGTCTTGCTCCAAAAATATTTAATGCCGTTACCTTAAGTTCAAGACCGGATTTTTTAGACCCACTTCAACAAAAAGAGAACATATTACACATGTATCACGGTGCAAATCTTTATTCTTACTTTCAGCTCCTTTCATGTTTACACACTTAATGTCAGTCATATTATTAAAAAATACAATTAAGCAGTATCCCACAAAAGAGAGTACTGTTGTGATGAATATGATGTGGCCGGGGGCATGAGGGCGTGGCCTGAGTTCCAAAGGCGTCATAAGCCGGGCTGATATCCAGCACAACAGCATGGCCTCGAGTGTGATATTGCTTTTATACAACAGCTCCACGAACCCATTTATTATTAACAGATTATGATTTGTTTCTTTATTTAACCATTTAATTTGCGCACACACACACACACACACACCATTCCACGACTGGCAGATCTGGTGACTGACCCTATTTGTCTGCAAGAGTAATTAACGGGAGTGAAAGGAGTCTTTGTAGCCAAAAGGTGAGGAGAATAAACCATGGAGGTGGTGGACAGTCCTGTAAATCTCCTAAATTTCTACTTATTTTGCTTTAGAATATCAGCTCCATTAACTTCCAGGTTCTAGGATTAAATTCCAAACAGCTATAAATGGACAAGTAGTGCAATGGATTGGAGTTTTATAGAGGGATTTCGAAGACAGGCTTCTGTTAAAAGCTAGTCAGCTTTGTAGCTTGTCTTGGGCGTAAATAAAACAACACAGAGGCGTTTAAGAACGACTTAGAAACAAATAATCATGAGGGAAAGTGTTCTTTAACACTATCAGATGTGTTTTATTGCTAAAAGTACATCCATGGCTGGTTTTGATTGATGTGGCTTTGATTGTGGGTCTCTCCTCATTACTGCTGTGGATCATACAGACCCGAGACCACAGAAAGTACACGAGATCACAAAGGATCATGAGACCGACCGTTATTGTAAGTAACGGTCATTAGAACCCCTGGGATGCGGAGTGATGCATGTAGTTATATAAGCACAGTGATGCATGTAGTTAAATTAACTAGTTCATGTTCATTTCTTCATTATTTTATATTTTTATTTATTTATTTATTTTTTAAATGAGGATGTCACTGGAGGATTCTATCTCGTGTGTCACTTCATCTCTCACTAGTCTGATGAGAGAGAGAGAGAGAGAGAGAGAGAGAGAGAGAGCACATTTCTTTATTCAGCTCACAAAATATTAGTGCTGATATAAATCTAATGAACAAAAACACACACTGGCGTTTCTCCTTTCTTACATTTCGTTTGTTTTTCTTGTTGTTTTTGTCCCTTTTTTCCTTCCATCATTTTGTTTATTTTTTTACATTACACTTCTTTCTCTCTCGTTCTGGCTATATTTGTCTTCCTTTCTTGGTTTGTGGTTCTTTTTTTTGTGGCTTTTTTTTTTCTTTCACCCATCCATCCGTTCTTTCTTTTTTTCTTAGAAATTGTTATTTTTTTCTTTCCTTTATATTCTGGTGTTTTCTCTCTTACTGTCTGTATTTCCTGTGAACACAGATACTACAGTGTGTTGGTCTCAGTGTCCTCCACAAACACGTTTCTTTTTTGTCTTCACATGTAAAGTGTGTGATACTGCACCCCACAGAGCCTGAGATATACACACACACACAAACACACTTTTTTTCTTGGTATTCTTCACACTGAGCTGAAAGAGACACACCTTTGCGGGGAAATGATCTGCCCCAAGGCTTAACGTTTTATCTTCTTCACCTCGGCCTGCGGTTCAGCTCTAATACAAACGAAATGTCTCCACATGTTGCATGGACCGTGAGATTTATTTTCTCTCTCTCTCTCTCTCTCTCTCTCTCTCTCTCCCCTTTACTTTGCAGACAAGCCCATCTCCCCCAAGCCCGGGTCGCTGAAGAGTCCCAAAGTGTTCGAGGCCAGCGCTGCTACTAAAACCTACTACAACCTGGTACGAGTCACGCAACAATAATGCTGAGAGATCTGATCGTTCTTATTACCGAGGAACTCTACTGCCGTCTCTCACACACACACACACACACACACCCACATACAAAAGCACACACACCCACACACATACAAAGCACACAGGTGCACACTGTAGGGCCTTTCATTCTTTTTTTTTCTTTTTCTTCTTTCATATATTTCTCACTTTTTTTACTTTCTCATTCTCTCTTTTCTCTTTTTTGCCTTTTCTACATTCTATGTTTAAAATCTTTCTTTTCTTTCCTTTTGATCTTTCTGTGTTTCTTCCTGTCTTACTTTCTGTCCTTATTTCTTTGTCTTTCTTCTTCCCTTTCTCTCTTTGTAGACATAAATAATGCCGTGCGCATGGTTGTGTCTCTGATTAGATTAGAAGTCTGGGGTTAAGTTGTTTAATTGTTGCATTAATGTACAACTACATGTCATTTTGTGACCTGTCTGTCTGTCTGGTATGACTGAGTCTGAGTTCATGACCTCTTTCATCTCCCACTGTTTAACCATTAGAGCGTCAGGTCAGAGTGATGTTTGCGTGTCTGTGAGTCAGTTTAAGTGCTCTGAGTGGTGTGTTACAGTGTGTCTGAGTGTGGAGTTGTAATGTAGGTCATTGTTTCCTTCTCACTGGTCTCAGTGACAGCTGGGCGTTTAGCCCTTAGCCCTTTTTGTGTGTGTGTGTGAGAGAGAGAGAGAAAGTCAGGTCCTGTTTCATGGTTAGAGAGTTCAGAGGTTTAAGTAAATTTGATTTCGTCTGTTGCATGGAGTGGAGTGGAATTAAATTTATGGCGAGATGTCAAACCGAACGTTAATGACCATAAATATTGGCACCCTTCGAGAGAATATCAAACAAAAACTTGTCCCGCTATTTCTCTGAGTATTAAGTAGTATCTATTTTCATTCAGTAACATTCAGTATTTGAAATCTACAGAAATTTCCTTCCTTAAATTGTTTTTTTTCCCCCCCAGTGACTGTTGCTCCTTGACCATTTCCTGTTTCTCTTGGTATGTTTTGTCCCCAAACTTAATAATACTATCATCGAAACAATAGAGATAGACATTCAATTTATTTAAAAATGCATCAGCTCTGAAACAAGCAAAATAAACGTAATCACTACAAACGATGGCTTCAAACGCGAAAAAACCTGTGAGTTGAAACGAAGAGCCTGTAAATGTGTAAACCTGAGCAGTTATGAGAAATCAGTTTCAGTTATCAGTTTATTGATGGCTAAGGATTATAAGCACAGGGTCTGCAACTTAATTTCTTCAATCCACTGTAAGTTACGTTTTGCCCACATGCTCCACCCCCCCCCCTTTATTGGTTTTATTCTTATTAAATAAATATTATCACGGTAACTAACTTTTGCACATGACTATACATCTTTCACATATTTTCCTTTGTAGACTTTCCGGAATAAGTAGAGAGAACGAGATTGCTGGTTATGCAGAAATCAGTGTCTTTTCCATAAAAATCTCAATATTTCAGAAAGCGTGTGCTTACAGTTTATTTTAATAGAACTGCACATTTACATTAAGCGTGAGTACTTTCTGTAGTTGATGTGTCTTACGCTTGTATCTTAAACATAAAACACTTTTTGCTCTGAAAGCGACATGTCTTCTCCCAGTCTGCTTTGCTCTTATTGTGGGTTCTTCATTAGTGAAGGTGGCTTTCAGACTTATTTCCACTCTGGCCTGATTCTGTCATCCCCTTTTTCTCTTTTTTTTTCTCTCTCTCTCTCCCCCGGTTATGGTTAAAAAAAAAAAAAAAAAGATGATGCCTTTCTTTGTGTTATACAGTAATTGCTTTAGAGGTGCAGGTCTTTGTGCGCTCAGAGATGAGGGCATGATCACAGGACTGTATTAAACCCCGTCAGTCAGCGCTGTCAGCTGTCAATGGGAGAGCTTTTATAACTGAAACGTGTGAGCTGTTTTGGAGCAGTGTGTACGTGAGCGCAGTTCTACATTCAGGATGCCGGGTTAATTAATCCAATTGCTTGGGCCAATTGCTGGATAATTTTATTTTCAAACCAAAATAAATGAGTTACAGATGCGATACGATCCCTGCTCGCCCGTTTTCTCTCAGCTCAGTTTTCTCAGTTTTGGCCATTTAGAGCTGCGTTTTTTTTAATACGCAAATCCAACTGAGCCTTCAAAGGTGTGTAAAGGGGGAAAATGGCAGCATTCAAATATAATGATTTCATACAGTTCAGGGATACAATTTGATTTTGCTTCAATTCATGTCTGAAATATTGAGCTGTTGCATGTGACATCACGACGTCCATGGCCCCGCCCATTCCTGGAGATTCCCAGTTCCATAGTATTGTGCGTTTACCTGTATATATGTGTTTGTAAATGTTTTGTTTGTGTTTGTTTTTTAGGTGATTGAGAATATTATGCAGACAGAAACAGAATACAGCAAAGAGCTCCAAACACTGCTTTCGACGTACTTGAGACTACTGCAGCCCACAGACAGGTAGCTACTGTAGCTAACGGTAACTGATCCGGTAACAGGGATCTAATTTCCCCCAAACCTGCTTAATGAACATTTTAATAAAAGGAGGTGCAGTGTACAGGATGTGTAAACCCAACACTTAAAATCCAGGGTTTTGTTTTAAATGATCCAAACTCAACTTCTGGTCAATTTCAGCCAGTGTTCATGCACAAATGAAAAAAAAGAGGAAATATCATTCCCTGCTTTTGGTCGTTTTTTTTTTTTTTTTTTTCCCCTGTTTGTGTGTTGGTCGGGGATTAAAGAAGCCAATTAGATTGTTTTCCCAAATATGATTTCATATAAGAAGGTACCATCCCGCAGCTTGTTGCTCCGATTCAATATTACAATTTCCCCAGATTCTGTTACACCTTTAAAAAAGTTTAATAAGTAATTAAATTTAGCCCATTCATTATAACATTAGTTTTCTCATTTAAAAACCAAGGGCAGCATTTAAACAATACAAACTAACGTTATACACATTTAACTTTCAAGATTTGCACTCGCAGTGTTTGGGGACAAGCATCTGCAATGAGCGAGTTTGAGACTAACTCGGTCACAGAGTTTGGAGAGACGGCAGGTGGGGGCCTTTTAACGTGCGTGATTTTTCATAATGTAATGCCATAAAAATGCCTTTCAAACAGAAACCCTGCCAACTCCTGTCAATGGCCAATCGACCAGCTCATCTTTACTAGAAACTTAAACATAGTTTATAATAAATTCTTTCGGAGTCAATGTGGTGATACATGAATTGCCACACGATACAAGAATCGCGATTCATAACTGAATCAATGCATTTTCGGGGATCTCTAAGGGTTATGAGACTAGTTTTAATGAAATAGTAAAATGAGGGACCTTTAAAGCAAACAATCAGCATTTAATCTCTAAATTTTATCACACAAAGGCCAAGTTTAAGTGCAGATTGCCTGTCTGATGTACAGAATAGTTTGTTATCGCAAGGGATTACGTTGTGGAAATTGTCTATGCAGCGTGTGCAACACTTGTTACTCAGACCTAAAAAGAAAAATGGAAAGAAAAACTTCTAGATTGTACGCTAGATCAGTTTTTTTTTTTTGCCAACTGGTCATTATGGTGTTGCTCAAAAATTGGATGACATCATAGCCTGTAGCGTAAATCAAGTGTGATACCCCTATCAATTAAATTTTGATTAAGCTCCGTCAGTATTAATATCGTTCTGCAACAACGGTGTCCATGGTCATGAGCTGTTTCTGTATGTTGTACTGTATTCTCTAAGAATAAACTGCCATGCAAATCTAGGAATAATGAAATGGAAATACACACACTGCTTCAGTTCAGCGTTCAGTGTCATTGGAGGTGCTTTTATTCATTTCACCCCGTGATCGAATACAAATCTAATGATAAAAAAATTTGTGCTGTCCTAAAGGACAAATTTCATTAAGCCTTGGACAACAACCGTTTTCTCATCTCATCTCATTTACTGTATCCCTCTGTTTTTTTTTTTTCAGATTGACCGTGTCAGACATCGCTCACATTCTGGGCAATCTAGAAGAGATCAGCTCCTTCCAGCAGACACTGGTACAGTCACTAGAGGAATGCACAAAGTAAGGCTAAGCTAATGTCAGCGTGATTGTGCTATTTTCTGTGCTAAAGTTAGAATTGTTTGCCTGAAAAACCTGCAGCAGTGTTTAAGGTGGATTTAAAGAAAGCGTGCTGTGAGATTCTTCCTGTGAGCTTCTGAGCCCATCTACTGGTGGCTTTCAGAATTTCACCCATCTTTAACATCAATTGTGTTTAATAAATAAAATATTTCTTTCACTTAAGTAACTAATATAAACAGTAATTGTAGATATTTCAACTACTCTGGTGCATATTTTTGAGTGAGTAGAATGCATAATAGTCAAGATATTGTGTAAGTTAATGTTATTAGAGGGACTTTAACAAAAAGAAAATAAAGAAAAAATATATTATGTTTCCTCATTCACCTATTCTTTATTTATTTCATTTGTATATTATACAATTATAGTTTTAGTCATTTCAGTTGAAGCCTAGTTTGGGATTGTATTACTATAGTATTACTATTCATATGGTGCTAATATTGTATTATTATACTCGCTACTGAATGTTTATAATTTCCTTCGGGATCAATAAAGTATCTATCTATCTATCTATCTATCTATCTATCTATCTATCTATCTATCTATCTATCTATCTATCATCTATCTCTACTGAAGATGAATAGATGGTTGTTAGTCATTAATATTTTGGGATAATCTTATAATCTTTTTAGGGATCTAAATGTTTCCACTAATATATCATACTATGTCATGTACAATAACCTCAAACAGTCAGATTCTTTCATTCACTCATTCTCTATATCACTTATCCTGCACAGTGCCATTGGAGCCTGGAGTCCAGTACACACACACACACACACACACACACACGCACTGGAAATGCCATGTAGACAAATTTGCATGTCTTTGGACTGTATGTGGAAACTGGAGCAACCAGAGGAAACCAACCAAGCACTGGGAGCACATGCAACCTCCACGCACACAGACCCAAGGCGGTAGTCGAACCCTCAACCCTAGAGATGTGAGGCCATAGTACTAACCGTGTACTAATCATTACACCACAGTGCCAGCCCTTAGTCTTTAATTTCTAGTTTTTTCAAAACCACTTTTTCTGACATCAATGTTACTTAAAAATAGTATAAAATGCAAGAGTCATGCAAAACATTTTTCAAAATGAGGTGGTATTCATGGGCTTTAGAAATAGTTCTTGACTCTGGGTTGTATGGTGTGTGCAGTTTTAGCATGCAAATATTTTTAGAGTTTAAAATATTTTTATTTAGAAAGCATAGAAGACAAAAATACTGTTCTGAAAAGTTTGAAGATTGTTTGGTTTTGGAAAATAAAATCACTTCTTCGCGAGAAAAAAAAGACGACAGCTCCCTTGTACTTTGAAACATCTTATCAAAGATGATAAATGACTTGAAAGGGTCCTGATGAGGAAAGAGACATGTTTTTCCATATAGGAACAAGCTAAACTTGCCTGCTTGAACCAGACAAAAAGTGACAAAAAGTTTCCATACTTCTGATTGTATTAATCTTGTGCGCAGTCAAACAAGATGCCTCTAAATCTGAAAACACATTGTGTAGAGAGGATAATAACTTTTCCTGCTTCATGACTACACATAGTTCATTGCCATTTTGGCAAGAAGATAACGGCCAAATGAAAATCAGTCAGTGTGCCCGCCCAAAAGTGAAATCAATCAGCTTCTGGTTATTAATTAAGGTCAATGGACCAGAGAAATCCTGAGATAGATTTCACACTTGGATAATAGCCTTGTTATGTCTTCTGAGTTGAGACAGTAGAAACATATTAATGTCATAAAGACGCTCATAGTATAGAGTGTGTGTAATCAAGTGTTCAAGATTTTCAACAAAGAGTCAAATGATTTCAAAGTTCGGATAATATCAAATGTCCTATGGGGTCCAAGCATGGAGAATCACAATACTGAAAGCACTTTGACTCTTATTAGGCTTTTGGATTACACTTCTATTGTTTAAACATTTAGTGTAATGTCACTTGTTTGAATCACCTCCCACTCACAAAGTAATGATCCTGTGGTCACTATAAAGTTTAAAGCCAAATCATTTATTCATTCCATAAGCACTTTATCCTGGCCATGGTCACAGTGGATCCTGAGATCATCTCGACATCACTAGGGCGGAGGAAGGAACACACCCTGGATGAATGCTTGCTGGTATTTTTTGTGAAGGGTAAGGAAATCAGTGGCTACCCAGAGGAAATATTCAAAGAGAAAAAGCAAAACTCTGCACTGACAGTTATGCAAGCTCAGGATCCAACTGTGGAACTTGGTAGCCTCTTTGGATCTCTAAGCCAGCAATGTTATGCCACTGTGTGTTCGGCACCCAAGTGCCCGAACAACATGGGTTAAATGGACAAACACGGACCTAATACCCTACCTAAAATGTCAACTCTAGATCCCCTAGTAGCTCATTACAGAGGAACATGAATGGATTTAAAAAAGGTTTTCAGCCAGGAATTAAGTCTTCAAGACAATTTTCTACATCTACTATACAAGCTCTATTTTAGTCTCATTAATTTCAAAGGGGTCAAAAAACAAAGGCTGATGAGGGAATGATAATATCTGTTTTACTGCAGTTTATGTGATAACAAGAATTAATTTGCTATATGGCTGTTCCACAACATTAATAAAAATGTCATATATATGACATTCTTAATATGTAATAATAAGTAATTAATAAAACATTGCTTCTGGGAATAAAGGGACTTTGACTTGGAAATAGTATCACATCTGTTCTTATTTTATTAAAGCTCTTACTATCATTTAGAAAACAACGGTATCAGTTTGGCCTTAACCCATAGTAGTAAAAGAATAATCCCATAATTCTGTAGAAGATTTTTAGTAAATTATTGTATTATTATAAAGTGTTAAAATGTACCATAATGCATCGAAATACTGGTGAAATTAATTTCAAGTAGTATTGTAAGTGCAATAATTATAATAATAATAATAATGGATGTTGTTTAAATTCCTTGTTATATACTTACTAAAACTTTTGTATTATTGTTTTATTGCTTAGAATGTTTCTCATGATCTTTAACCATCTTTGTAATAAAAAAAGGTTTTACTGTATGTGCAACAGAACTCAACTGTGTTTTCTCTGATCTAATTTGCTGGTACTACTGGACATTCTTTTTGATTCACTACAATCAACGCATGAGTTTGCTATATTTTTTTTAATTAAAACTCAACCAACATATCCATTATATGGACAAAAGGATTCGGCCAAATTTGTTAATTATTGAATTTAGGTGTTTCAATCAGGTCCTTGTCCACAGTCAAGGGCAATTTAATGCTTTAGCATACCAACACATCTTGCACAATGCTGTATTTCCAACTTTGTGGCAACAGTTTGGCAGACATGGTTTGATAAGTTCAGCGTGGAAGAACTTGACTAGCCCAAACAAAATGCCCTGACCTTAACCCCATCGAGCACCTTTGGGATGAACTGGAAAGGAAAGATTGCGTGTCAGGCCTTCCACCGTCCAACCACAGGGCCTGACCTCTAAACGCTCTATAGTATGAATTGGCACGAATTCCCACAGAAACACTCCAAAATTTTGTGGACAGCCTTCCAAGAAGAGTGGAAGCTGTTATAATACAGCTAATAATAATAATAATAATAATAATAATACAGATCTGGCCATTAAGAACGCACGTTTCGAGAAAAGGGATCCCGCGACTGTGAAAATGTCGTTCATTACCTGTAGGGGGCAGCTGTGTTTCAATCTGAAGTATTGTGTGTCTGAAGTCGAAAATGTGTTATCTCTCTTAGGCGCTGTAGGATTACAAATTTATAAAATGTTAAATCTAGCTTCCAACGTAATAGTATATAAACTGAACAAGTTATGTACATTGGGTTTTACATTTTA